>BGPR01003637.1:62206-96180 GCA_013235015.1 Araneus ventricosus
TCAGCTCCCCCGCCCGCCAATTCTGGATTCCACTGATCACAGTTTCCCGACCTGCGTAAGTGTACCCCGGGAATAAAGTCAGAATGTGCAGACACAAGAAAACATAAGGATGAACTATAGTTCAGCAAGATTCCGAGACTACACTTTATGGCGATTTAGCACGGGAGGTGTCGCAGAGTCATATGAGCTCATTTCCAGAGCTTTGTTAGATCACACCAGTAAAATGTAAACATCCCCATTCTTCACTTCCCTATTCTGATGAAAATAACCTGCCGGCGCAGCAAAATCATGGAGGGTTTTTGAATCGTTGCTAACAATACTATTGTAAAAATGGAATAAAATGTAAAATCAAAAATAAGTCCAGCAAATGTGATTAATTCATCTTGACTTACTTGCATAATCTAACATTATTGATAGAAACTTCGTGCATAGGTGAATGGTTGGAGAGGGGTACATGAAAAAAAATACTAATTAAAGGAGAGGAAAGATCGGAGCCCTGTTCTATCATATTTATGGTGTGTAGTGCTTTTAAATTTGCATCATGAATCAATGTCCTCCTTCCGACCACAGTTCAGAATGTAATATCTATCCCAATATAGGAGGATAAGATAGCTGAAATGGACATTCATCTAGTAAATCTAATCAAAACTTGACATACTTAATTTGCATCATTTAGAAAGCTAATATGCACTGATATCCGAAAGTCAACTAAGGAAAATTAGAAAATGAGTTTTTCTAAAAGAATTTCATCCCTCACTTCACGCACAATTTCATTTTCTGGAATGCAACTCCACTCCACACTGAGGGGGGGGGGGTAGAAGGAAAAAGAAGCATTATATCAGTACTGTGGCATACAGATTTGTTTTATGGGGTCAAAGCAAAAGTCAGAATAAAAAAAAAAAAAAGCTCCTCACCTTTTCGCCAAAAACGACCTAAAATGAGAATGACAACCAGAAATAAAAAAAGTTAAAGGGACAGAATTGGTGAAAAGGCCACAATCTAACCCTCCCCCCTTCATTTTCCACACTCAACTATCCGGGACTTTTCAGGTATTCGAATCAAGCTTTCCTGAGCGGTTGTGCTTTACTGTGCATTGCAAAATTAATTTATCTTTCAGTTATCTTCAGGAAGCATCATGTTTGATAGAAGAAGTAATAATTACCTTATAAGTAATTTGTTTGTATGAAAAACTTTAAAATCTAACACAAAAACAAATCTTCCTGTAGTGAGCGAGTTGGTGCTTGAAATGAGTTTTCGCTGCTGAATGAATGGCAAGCTTCAGTTTGGGAGCAAAACTCTATCTTGAGGAATTTGTACTATATATGCTAAGGGCCTATGGTCACTTCAACATTTACGATTACCTCTGCATTTTCTGTTTTTTCCCTAAGATTGTTTCTCATGCTCTAAGGAGGTAAAAGAAAGTGAGAAATTATAGATTTTGCAAGAGTTTCTTTTTGGTAGATTTAAGAGGCCAGATGAGCACACGTAACTGAACGAAGCACAGTTTACTAGATGAAATTTAAATGTGAATTATAATTCATTTCTTTTATTATTATAAGGAAAGTGCATTAAATATTTTAGATGAATGAAATGAGAATGTTTATCCTTTTATGGAATGTGATTAAAAACCCTTTTGTGACATTTTATGCCTTTGCGGGAATGGTATGCTCTGTTTCCTTCTTTAGCCTTTTTCTCCTTTTAATCTACAGTGAATGCTGATTTACTACATTAAGTTAAGTAGCAGTTTTTATAAATAGAATTTAAAACTAGATTTTATAAAGGAATTCAATTTTCTTGTGTGTTTTTAATTAAATATACAAGAATGTTGGCAAAGCTCTTTTAAAACGTTCAAGAATTTATTTATAAATTGATTATCATTTTAATGTGGTGATTATTTGGATTTGATTTTACACCATAAGAAAGATGACAGTAATATTAAGTTTTGATATTAAACAAATTATTGTGGGCGGCAGCTTCATTGATGCAACTTATAACATTGAAGGGGATCCTTGCATTTTAAGTTGCACTATTTTTGTTGAAATTAAGCAAATATAATCTGCTATCTTTCTATAATTTACAAATTTTAGTTCATATTTTTAGAATGCAACATGTTTTCAAATTCCAACAATATTACTTTAAAGTTAGATTAACTACAAAAAAGAATGATGTTGAACTCGTATGTGTAGAATTACTAATATAATAGCCCAGATCTGTCTCTGGGTAATGCTCTGATGTCACCGACAATAAAACTCAAGCCATAGCACTGTGAGACATTAAACAGCATTATTTCATTGTTGGAGCACCTAAATTTCAATAATTTTAAATTTAAAAGAGTAATTGCCATTCTAATTTCAAATTTAATAGCTCTAAAACAGTGACATTTGATTTGCGATCAGTTGATATAAAATTTATCTCGCTGTGATCAATAGTTCCCGAGAAATTTTAAATTATATTAATCATATATTTCAGATCAATTTCTGTTTTTTAATAGAAAATAGTAAATCATGTCAGTGGTATATCTTGCCTGTGATATATTATTTATTGCAATCGTGATGATATAATTTGATAATATTTTTTGGCAACTTTTGACAAGCAGAGAAGTGCTTTGTTCTGAAGCTAGATTTTCTATCTATCTAGATTATATCTACTAGATTTTTTTTTTAGACCAAGAGGTTTTTTGAATAAAGAAATATGTAAAGTAAATGTTATGAAAATTATTGTTGAACTATAAATATGTGGATTGTTTTTTTTTTTTTTTGATCAATAATTTTATGAAAGATTTTTCTTTTCGATTGATTTTAATACTAAATAGAAAAAAAACATTTCTTTAGGTCCATCATGGGGAAGAGAAAATCGGCCAAACCACAAAAATATGTCCAGCCTTCAGAAGACGAAGATGAGGACAATGTGGATTTCTACAGTGAAATGGAGGAATCTGAAAACATCAAAACACCCATCATGTCCAAACAGACCGCTGTGACCTCGGAGAAAAACATACGGTCCCTCTGGACTAAAGAGAAGCCTCCAGAAATTGTCAGAAAGGAAAAATCTCCCAAGGAATCAGTGGAGAGTGAATTTTGGGCCACCCACTTCCCTCTCAGTCAGGATGGTATCATGTCCAACAACAAGAAGTTTGATTTTAATACTTTTAAGACAGAACCATCTGTTCCTACAAGTAGTCCCTTGGAGACATTACTATCTGAACGTATTTTCAACTCGAACCCATGCCTAGAAGAGAGGCTTCGGGATGGGATGGGACTAAGTGGTACTGAAAGTGATCCACGAAGCATCTATGACACAGATATGGATCACCGAGGCTCTCGTCCCAAGCGGAGGCGGAAGTATGTGACATACCCTGCCACCTTCCGCTTGGAAGTTGTGGAGCATGCTGAGCGCTTTGGCAAGAGTGCTGCTGCCAAAAAATATAACATCTGTGTAGAAAAGGTAAGCATGTGGTGCAAGACCAAGGACAATATAGTCCACAAGGTGAAAAAAGGAGGGCAGACATCTGCAGATGGCAGCTTTGATCCTGGGTATGAAGATCTCTCTGCTGCTGGCACTCCTGAACGGAATGTGGAAGATGATGTAGAAGAAGTTAAGGAGGTTACTGAAGAAAAAAGGCAACAAGTTTCCCAGGAATTAGAGATGCTGTACAATGAAGAATCTGACGCATCAGACAAGTTTGAGCCGCCTGAACCTGAATCGGAAGTTCTCCGAAGACCAGATGTTGTTTACCCTGCTTTTTTCAAGTATCGTGTAGTTCTGTTTGCAGAAGAGAAGGGTGAAAAAGAAGCATCCAAGGAATTCCATGTTTGTGAAAAACGTGTGGCACTTTGGTGTCAGGCAAAGGAGTACTTAACAGAGCATGTAAATTCTCATCGTGTAGAGGAGTGGGAGTGTGATCTTTATGTAACTCTGAAAAAGTTGCTAGAAGAAAATTGCCAGGTTACTGTACGAGATCTGATTGTACGAGCAGAGCAAGCTCAACTAGCCAGCTCGTCTACCAAATCTACCATTAGTACTGCTTGGCTAACAGACTGGTGCCAGAAGTTCAAAGTGTGCTTCCGAAGTGTCATCGAGAGCACTCCTCAGGTATTTTCGCATTTTCTTGATTTTTATTATTCATTTTTTTCATAAACCCTGATTTGAGTTCAGCTGAGTAAACTCAATCAACTGTTATTTCTTATTTACATATGTCTGCATCATAACTAATTAATGTCGATGATTCTGTTTTAGCCTCTGACTGAGCACACGTGCCTGATGCTGGAGACCAGCCTTTTTCAGGTCGACCGAGAGGAGCAGCAGATGGCATCCCTCAGAGGAGGACAATGTAAAAGTGCAAAGGTGCAGGAACTTATCGATTGCAGCCGCACTTTGGATGCTTCCCCAAGCACATCTGACCGTGAAGACTCGGTTTCTTCATTCTCGTTTAGCAGCAAGCGTAGACGGAGATCGTATACGTTAGCTTTTAAGCTTGAGGTGTGTATCCCGTCTCTTTCCGTTCTTCATAAACGGTGTCGGGAGCAAACAATGTCCTCGGAGCTTAACACGAAAAAAAGCATCCAAAGTGCTTGGGCAAACAGTCTTTTGCATGCCTATCTTTTACGTAGTGTGTGCATGCCTATATATAGTCTGTAGCCTCAATATGCATGTTTGGATGTGTTTTTAGTTTAAATCTCGTACAACACAGTGTTGATTTCAAATATTGTATGTTTTGATATATATGTTAAACTAAACTAACCTACTTACTGACTTGCTTTCTCTCTTTTTTTAAGAGGTGATTGTAGAGGAAGAAGGTCTTTACCATTCTGAAAAGGGTGGTAAAAGACCCTTTTATTTTCAAAATCACTCAACTGCTGATTTGGAAAATAAAAGTAATTTAGCAAAAGTGATTTATTTTCAAAAAGCTGCAAAGTAATTTATTTTTTGCATAACCTTATCACCTTATTGGTTGAATAAAAATGTTTAAAAAAAAATTACTGAAAAGTATAAATTTTAGTCTTTGAAGTTTTCCCCTCTTGAAGACACTTCAATTTGTTTTAAGCTTGAAAACATTTTTATTATTTTTATTATTTTATTTGTTGACAACCACGAAAATATTTCAGAAACTTAACAATTTAAGAAAGCAATGTAAGGAACTATTTATGCTGGAATTCAGCAAAGTAGAAAATTTATGTAAAATTATCCTCATCAAAAATTTTATAATTAAGATGTTTTTAATGATTAAGTTTAATAAATTGTTAAACAGCTATAGTTGGTATTCTTAGAATCTTAGTAGTTTTCATTATACTTTGCTATTCACATCTTATCAAGAGAAAAAAAAATCAGATATTTCAAGATGATTAGCAAAATGTTTGCTAGAAGAATATTCCTTGAAAATATTCTTATATGCTAGTGATTGTCTAAAAATTCAGTGAATAATTTTTCTCGGAAAAACAAGCAAGTCTTAAAATTTGCTTTTCGGAGGGAAAAAAATTGAATATAAAGATTTCCGAGAGAATGATTGGTACAGCTTTGATGTATGGCATCACTGGGGATAATTTTGTTTTGGCGACTTTTTCAACAGCTTCAATATAGGACTCCATTGGAGATATTTTGTTTTGGGAACTTAACGATACAATGTTCGGTTAGGTGACAAAAAGTCGCCAATACAAGATTATCGCCACTGATGCCATATATCAAAGCCGTTCTGCATGATTTCAGTTAAAGAGAAACTTTGTTAAGTGAAATAAATATTTGGTTATTATTCAGCAGTGAGTGAGATTTGCTGAATCTTGTACACTTCAGTGCACTTACTGCTGAATTTTCTTTCTTTATTCGTTCAGATAGGGTATATAGTGTTTTACTTAAATTTGATTGCATAACTTTTCAGATTGGCTTTTGGAAATATTAAAAAAAAAAAAAAAAGGTGTTTAGTGAACTAACATGCATTGCGGAAATATTTTCCTTTCTTTGTGTAATGTGTAAACAGGGCACCTAACAGTTGTGAATTCAAATTTCATTTACAGGGGTTTTTTTTATGAATTCTGCTGTGGAAGAAATTTCATTCTCCAGACACTGCAGTCATCAATTAAAACAAGCAAAGGTGGCAAAAAATATGAGACATTTCATTCGTTTGTGTCACTCATTTGATCTCTAAAACTAATTACTTCTCTAATGCTTATAAAAAAGTGTTGAGCTGTGCTAGATTTCTCGGCTTCAAGATCAGAGGGTTACGGGTTCGAGACCAAATTCTCAAAAGATATGCCTGTTGCACAGTGGCAACTCCGGGGGGGGGGCTTGGGGGCGCCCCCCCCCCCCCCCAGAGCTGGCAGAATTCTTGATTTTATTTAAAATCACTGCAACTGTTTGTTCTTTAATTTCCCTTTTTTTTAAAAAAAAAATAATAGAAACATGACAACATTGCTTTCTGGCTTGACAGGCTCGAAAATTTTCCTACTTTTCTAGTCATTCCACTTGTATTTGTAGTGTTGACACAGTCAAAAACATTTTTTGGCTAATTATTTCATTGTATTTTTTAATTAAATTATCGAAAGTAATGTATTTTTCTTTATGATTTTTACTGTCAGGTGAGAAAAGTCTGTAATGTTAAAGTATTTTGGTTTACATGAGCCATGAGGTTTGATATTCGTCGCGACGATACAAAATTTTTATGACCTCAGCCCCTCCCAGACCCGAATCCTGGATTTGCCACTGCTGTTGCATGTTAAATTCATCATGGTCAAACTTTTTCTGACTGGTATGATGTGCAAGCTTAGAGGGTATAAGATAACAGTTTATGTGTCGTCTCGAGGAAAAGGAAGAGATCCATCCCAATATCATTCTTGGATTGCAGTGGCCTAGTGGTAAGGTCTCGGCTTTGGAGCCGGAGGGTTCGAAACCAGATTCCACTGAAGATCCGCCGTGTATGGGGCCTGTTGCACACTAAATCATACGTAGTGGCCAAACGTCCTCCGTTGTTGTTGTGTGGAAGTTTGGTGGTGGTGGGGGAGCTAAATCAGGTGTCATCCACATCATCCGACTGTGGTTAAAAATTACAAGGTCTGTCCCAAAATAGCCCTCATGTTGCTTCAGAATGGAATGTTAATATAACTAAAACTAAACCACCATCATCCTTATTTAGTTTCAAAATTGGGCATTCATCCAACCCAATTAAACTAAAACTTATGAAAATCTGAGAGTTCTGATTTCTTGAATTTTTAAATAAAGTTTCAGTACAGCTTTGATATATGGCATCACTTGCGATAATTTTGTTTTGGCAACTTTTTAACAACAGCTTCAATATAGAACACTATTGGTGACATTTTGTTTTAGCAACTTAACTATACGATGCTCGGTTAGGCGTCAAGAAGTCGCCAATACAAGATTATCGCCAGCGATGCCATATATCAAAGCTGTTCCAAAGTTTCTTTATCTAAATGAAAAAGTCTTTTAAAGCACATTTTATTTTATATCCAGCTCCTTCATTTAATTTACTAAGTTGATAAATTTCAGTATGAATTTTTTGTCAGGAACATGTGTGGATTTGTTATATTGACATTATTTAGAAATTTTATGAAAACACAGTTTGTTGGGTTCTTGATATAAAGCAAGAATTTTAAATGTTGTAGATGAAAATTTTAATACTTAAATTTTAAGCTGATTAGTATTCCTGAACTTCATTTATATTTCATAATTTAATATAATTTTAAACTTGGTAGGGTTGAAAAATTAGTCCTGAAAATTTTATTAAGTTATAATTTGCTATTAATTTGATATTTTGATGGCTTTTTTTTGGCCATTCTTATAAGTAGGACCTTTTTTGTGAAGTATTCTCAAAAGCTTTTACAAATGTCTATTTTTTTTTTTTTTTCTAATGCTTTATTATGATTACAAAACATTGATTGGTATCTTTATAGTCAAAATTCTTGTTTCCTATTATTTTTCTAAAATCTGTAATTAAAATGTTGCTTTGAAGAAAATTTCTGATTGTGTTTTACAGGCAAATTAATAGATATTAATATTATGCTTGCTTTTATGTATATAATTAATAAAATCAAGATTACTAAAAGAACTTCATTTGATTGTGGAATTTGGGAAATCGGAAAGTTACTCCTTTTTCTATTAAATTCACTCTTGTATTTTTTGAAGCCATTATTTGACTAGATAAATATTTATTTATTATCATAAAGTTGGTTCATCACTAATGCTTAAAAACTTGCTTTGTTCTAGTTCTCTTAACAAATTTTCTGACTGCTAAATTCTGTTTTCATTGGTGTTCAGGTTAATAAAAATTCTAAATGGTTCTCATTTTTTCCCTTTCGGAAAGCTTACTGTGGTGCAAAAAAGAAAATGGTCTACCATTTCAATTTGTAATACTTTGATATTAAGAGGAATTTTTGTCTAGTTACTGATACTACTTAAAATTATCAAGTAATCCGTTTATTTGTAAATCAAATTTGTTTGAAACACCCATTATAGATAGATAGTTGTTGGCATGAATTTTTGCATGTCGTAGTATTATTATTTATCTTGTCTCTGTATTGGATGTCTTTTTCTAAATAATTATGTTTGCATTTGCAGGTCGTGCGGTTTGCACAGAGTCACACGAAGCATGCGACGTCTCGGAAATACGGCATTGCTCGCCGAGTTATCAGCCGCTGGATAGCTGATAAAGAGGTGTTACAGACTGACCTATTAAATGCTACTCAGCATGTTTTGAATGACAACATAACTGAAGAGATTGACAAAAAACTGTTAGAATATTATAAGGAACTTAAAAAGAAAGGTATTGTCATCTGCTTGACTTTTTTCTTTTTTAAAAGGAGAAGATTTTTATTATAAGAAACAGTATTAGAGGGACAAAAAAAAAAAAAAAAAAAATGGATTGTACCACTGAATTTTGTCTTCGGCATATTCATTATATAAAAATTAAATTTAGATCATTAATGATTTTAAATGACTTGTAGCTTTTTTTAATTCACTTCAAATTTGAATGTACTGTACTCATCATATTCAGATGTTATCATTTTAATAAAAAGGGGGGGATACATTTGCAATATTTAAACATTTCATATGTTTTCCTTGACTTATAGCCATCTGAACTTATAATTACAAAAACAAAATGTATTTTTGTTTACAGCATGTACAATAGAGTACATATATATTTTTCACATTATATTCGATAATTATGTGTACTTAGATTGATTTTTTTTTGTTTTGTTTTGTTTTAAGTACGATTTTTATAACCCATTTGCAAACTCGTTTGCAGTAAAACAGTGTTGAGAATTATAAATCCAACTTGCAACCAATTTGACTTGCAACCTGTCAGTTTGAACAGAACTCAAAGATGTAAGTTGAGGAGGACCTGCACATTGAATTTTATTGCATCTTAAATATTGTGAAGGTGCGTGTCTTTAAGTAACTAGGAGTAAGAATTTGGGATGGGATGCCAAAATAGTATTCACAGGGTTCGTACTCCTCCTGAAATTCTTTAAAAACTCCCGAATTTTGCTTTTTTATTCTAAGGGCCCTGAAAACTCCTGAAAATTGTGTTTTTTATCCTAATATTTCTTTTTGTCTCCTGAAAAATTACACTCAAAGAGCAAAATACAAAATTATGATAAAACATAAAAATACGTTGTTTCCGTTTTTCCTTATTGATAGAAAGCCGATGGAATCCGGAATTCTTATTTCTGACCTTACTTAGCTCCGAAAGAGTCTACCGCGCATGTTCCAAGTCACCGCAATCGGGAAAGATGGGAGAATTGATATTTAGTATACTTTTTTGCTAATTTTATAAAAATTTCCACACTACCCCCTTCTCCCCTAAATTGATTTTTTTCACGTTATCTCCTGAATTTTCTGTACTGTACTCCTGAAAAAATCCTTAGAAACTCCTGAATTTTACTATCATGTATACAGTATGAACCCTGTATTCATAAATTATAAGGATGCCAAAAGAGTATTCATAAATTATAGAAGCATGTTATTGTGATTTCAGATATTTACATCTCAATTTGTAAGTAAGAAACTAGTCAAAACCCTGTGTCACATGTCCCTGGTAGAATATGTAGCAATATCCTAGGGATGGAAGGGTCACTTCACCACAAGTAAAAAAACTTGCCATATATTGATTTGGAGTGGATTTGGACTTTATGATTTGAAGCATCACATTTTTAAATTCTAAAAAATTATATGGGACTTAAATTCTTTATGTGTTGTGTGGATTGTAGAAATTGTTGAGCCATGCTGAGTATTCTCATTATTTGCCTTTAATTTCAAAAATTACTGACTTCTGTTCTATTTGTTGTCAGTTTTTAAGATAAGACTTTATTTTGAACAAAAATATGTATAATAGAAGAGATTTTATGGTCTAATTTTGGTCATTAAGGTTTCATTTTACTCTTTCAACAATTAACTGTACTGATCAGTTTTCCTTGTCAAAAGGAAGTTAATTTCTTCAATCAAGTAAGTTTATATAAAACATATATTTTAAAATTTTATGGTTTTTTTTTTATCTTGGTTTTTAAAGACACTGATTATGAATGAATAATAATTATTATGTATGAATAATTCATTAAATGCCTGGAAGCATTTGGGAGCATAGCCTTCTTCATACAATATATGTGGACTACACCTCCATCAATTTTGTGAATTGACACCTAGATTTGTTTCTAATTCTGTGTGTTTATTTGCATTTTCAGTGGCTTTTTCAGTATTACTATGTATATGATTGATCATTGTACTAGTAAAGTGACAATTTTGATACACATTTAATAAAGAGATGGATGATTAAGATCTTTGCAAAAGATTGGATTAAATTTTTGAATTTTGATATGCATTGTTTAATCTTTTTCTGTTTAAACCATATTAGGTTTTAGGATTTTAATAATTTTAAAAATGGGATAGGTTTTTGTAAATTTATTTTAATTATCAACAAGATAAATAACTTAAGTGACAAAACTTCTATGCAATTAATTATGGAATATTGTGATTTTGCACTCACTGAATTAACTGCAAACGAATGTTAATGTTCATTAAATTGTGTGTTTTCAGATTTTGTATTTCCTACTTTTAAATTCTTAACTATGTTTTCAGAAATTTCAAATGCTGCATTTATTATTGTAAACTTTCAAGATTAATTCCAAATTGCTTTGCTTTGTGAATTTTATTGCTGTAAAATACTTGAATTTTGAACTGCATTTCCTTTTTCCAATTAAGGGAAATAATTTTATGATGGTAAAAAATGTGTATTAGAATATAGCATAATATAATGTCTTATCTTGGTTTTTGTTTCAGATTATAGAAATTGACCTTTGTTGTCTTGAATTCAGTTTCTCTGTTTAGTGAAATTAGCTTTTTTTACAGAGGTATTATTGAAATAGGAGAGAGCACCTAATTTTCCCAACTTTCTCAAAACTTCAAGAACGATTTTCTTATGTTTCAATTTGGATGCTTCTGCATATTAAATCGACTTAAACAAATATTGATGTCACTTTAAATCTGACATAAACCAATCGTTTATGACCATTCCATTTTTTAGCCCATCTATTTGGCCAGGTCGTTCACGACTTCCCCACACCATGCAAATTCATCTGCTGCCAGTCACTTCGATCTGCCACCTTCTGGTTCCTTGCTGAACCATACACCCCTATTCTCTTCCCCCTCCTCTCCCCATACTGTACTCCTGTCGCCTTTATGGCCTTGTACTCTAAATGGAGCAGTGGGTATTGAGACAGATTGGATATCCAACCTAATTCTGTCTGCTTTTTATTTTCTTGTATACAAAGAGAAAGTATTGCAATCGTCAAAAAATTCGAACTCGAGATTTTGACGAATCTCCACGCTTTAGACCTCCCTGAGTCCGAAAAGCACAATTTTGGAATTATGTCTGTCTGTGAACTCGACAACTCGAAAACTATTAAAGATACGGGGTTGAAATTTGGTTTATGGTCTTTACACATAATTTGTAGGTTTCTATCAAATTTTGGACAAAATCCATCCATGGAAAGTCTGTATGTTTGTCCGTGTTCATGTGAGTGTGATAACTCACAAACTTAAATATATTGGTGGATAAAATTTGATACACATTTCTATCATCAGGAATGTAGGTTTGTATCAAGATCCATCAGATGGTTGACTGTCTGTCAGTCTGTATTATCGCATACTTTTGAACGCAATACTTCTTTAAAAAATTACTTTGAGAAATGAAATTTGGTATGTAGCCTTATTACCTTAACGGTAGATTTATATCCAATTTTTGTCTCAATTGGTTAAAAAAAAAGGTGTTCAAGTCGCAAATTTCGTTTTCTTTATCGTACACCCAGCCCTATTGGAAATCACTCCGACTTTTAATTCCACTTCCGCTTTGGACGACCTTCGGAAATCGTGGTATGACGTTTCGCTTATTTTTTTTCTCCACTGTGTTAGGGTTTCTTGTTCGTTTCACTGCCTTTTAGCTTATTTTTTTCTCTACAAGTGTTAGGAGTATACGAGAAAGTTTAGGGGAGATCACTCCCTCTGGTTTATATTGTCAATTGGTTTTGACACAGAGTAACCAATTGCAATGTGTGGAGTGGTCTTGAATGACCAGCCTTTTTACTTCAAAATCATTTCAAAAAAGATAAATATTAATGTTGTTTGTATTAATTTTTATGATCCATTTCTTTAAAAAGTAAGGTGTTTTTCAAGGTTAAGAATATTTGGTTGAAGATTGTTTTATCTGTAATATTTGTTAGTGATCCATTTGATACAGTCGTGTACTTGAACTTGAATTTGTGTTTATGGGATTTGAAGCAACAATGGCTATTATCCCCTACTTCCAATACAGTCGTGTATGAGACGGCAATTCAATTTGTGTGCATAATATGAAACTCTAGAATGATATTTTTATAATTACTCTTCATGATCCTTATTACAAACTTTGATTAGCTATTTATTTTCATTTTATTGATAACATAAAAATTTGTTGATTTTTATGTAAATAAAACGTTTTATTCATTTATCACTAATTTTACTGAAAAAAACTATTTCAGCATTTTGATTCATCTTCTTTAGACTACTTCAATTTTTTTCATGTGGTTTTTCTTTCAATTTCTCCATCAAAGTAATTTTGAAAAGACTAATTTAAATTGCTGTAATTTCTTGAAAATACTGTGCATGAAACAATTGGAATAAGCCAAAATTTAACCATTTTCATGTAGTTATCGATGAATGTGTTAACCTTATGTTATTCTGAATTAAATATATAAAGAAATTGTAGTTTTTTTTACTGACATAAATAATTTTCATTGTGTATTATTACCAAATATTTTATGTTGAATTTGATGTGAAGACGATCTGTTTCCGGAAATGGATTTTGTTTATTTTGTAAAATGTAGCCCCTTCTACGAGTTGTTCTATATAATGTTGATTATTCTCCATTTTATTCTTATCAATTTAAAATAATATACCAGCTTTCTTTATGTATTGAAATATCTGTACAAAATTTTAAAGTTTCGTAAACCAAGCAAGGAAAAAAAATATATATTCAGTCCATAAATGTTTAGTTCAAATTTATAAAGCATTATATGCTGGAAATAGTACTTTCCTTTTGCCTTCAAAACTAAAATAGCTTATCCTTGCTTATCACAGTATAATTTTCAAATTTCTTTCAATTGAAGTTAAAGATGATGTGGAGTATGGGCAGTAATGATCAAAGGATCTTCCATCAGTTATTCAGTCCTCTGGAGTCGCATTGATTGTGCATACAAAACACATGGTTCAAACAGTGGCGGCTCATCAGCTCAGAAACAAGCAGTGATGCAAAAGTTGTACAGACCCAAGTTGTAGTTAATTGTGTGCTGATTATTTTGGTATGTAATGATGATATATTGAAAATTGATAGTTTTTGAGTTATCAGCAAAAAACTGGAGATTTTTTAAAATATTTTTTGGCTAATAGCTAAAATTCCAACAAAAAATTATTGGTGGCAAACCTCGGATTCGTAATCAGCACCCAAAAAAAAACATAAAGCAAGAAAATTTTAACTCCTCCAGAATTCGATTTAAAAAAACTACTGAGAAAAAAAATTAAAAAAAAAAAACCCAAATGAGGAAGTCGTACGAATCATGAGCAGCTCTGGAGTTTAGCTTAAATGAATGCAATTTCAAGTGGAGAAAGGGTTGCTTTTCTACCGCTTCATGTTGCTCATTGCGTTAATTTCATATCCTGAGGAGGGGCAAAATTTCTGCTGCTCTTGTCTGTCTCTCTCTTAATTCTTGATCGATTTTCCGTCTTCCTTTTACGATTTTTATTATTTTTTGCCATTTTCATTGATTACTTCCGTGAAAATTCCCGTTTCTCAGCGGCATAAATAGGTTTGACGGCAGCTGTCTTTCTCTTTTTTAATCCTTTGTGGCGGAAGGCATTACATTTTTACTTTCTTGTATACGAAGTATACAAAGAGAAAGTATTGTAATCGTCAAAAAATTCGAACTTGAGATTTTGATGAATCTCCACGTTTTAGACCTTCCTGAGTCCGAAAAACACAATTTGGGAATTATGTCTGTCTGTGAACACGATAACTCAAAAACTATTAAAGCTACGGGGATGAAATTTGGTATGTGATCTTTAAACATAATTTGTAGGTTTCTATCATATTTTGGACAAAATCTGTCAGCAGAAAGTATGTCTGTATGTCCGCGCTCATGTGAACACTATAACTCAGAAACTTGAATAGCTAGATGGATAAAATTTGGTACACAGTTTTATCTTCATGAATGTAGGCCCGTATTAAATTTTGGGCCAAATCCGTCGAAAAGGGGCGTTCAAATTGCATATTCAATTTCTTTAAATCCGATTCTCATGCGCAAAGTACTGGTAGCAATCTGTTATTGTTGTAAATTTTATTTACAACAATAAATAATGTTCTGAAACATGAATTGTAACAGATTTTTTATTGTTGTAACTAAAATTCAAACCGATCTCATTATTTCAGCAAATCTTTTATTTACGAGCTTTTGCAATTGTTACGATTGTGGTAGTATAAATTGTTTTCTTGGGAATTCAATTCCAAAGCAGAATTTTCGCTTTAGTATTCATTTCATTGCCTATTTTATCTCACCTGCTTCAAAGTAATATTTTTTGAAACGTGGCAACAGATATTTGATTTCAGGTTTGTTGGTTTGTTTCACTTTCTCGTATACGAAGTATACAAAGAGAAAGTATTGTAATCGTCAAAAAAAAATTCGAACTCGAGATTTTGACGAATCTCCGCTTAGAAAGTATACGAGAAAGTTTAGGGGAGACCACTCCCGCTGGTTTAAAATTTGATGAAAAAACATCATGAATGGGTTTAGTTTATTGTCTAGACATAGACTTGTTGTAAAGGCATCAGGCACGGGGCGGCATTCTGTCTAGACATAGAATCTACAAAAAAACTTATTTCATTCCGAGGGGGATCGTCCCTTTTTGGGTCCCCCCCCCCCCCCATATGAGAGCCACCTTAATACACTGAAAAAATATTGTTGTATCTTGCAGAAAATCATAAATTAAAACTTCAAGAAAATTGGAGGAAAATTTTCGAGTTAATTTGCTAAAATTGCAAACGCCCAAAGTTGAAAAATTTCTTATCTCCGAGTTAAGGAATTTTCCCAAATTTTATCTCAAATAATTCCCATTCTGAAATGAGATTTCATAAGGCTGCTATATGCATTCTAAAAGGAGTACTATTAGCCCTGTCCTAAACCTATTATTTTCCATTTATAGTTGAATTTAACGGTTGAGTAGAGAGTGAAATTAGGTGTGCCATCAGCTGGCACACTGCGCCGCAAAGGGTTAAAACATGCCGCCTTCATACCAGACACGCCACTGCTTCGGCGTAAATCTTCCTTCGTTTAACCCGTCGCCGGTGGCAACTTAGTACTTTAAGTATGGCTTGATATTATTACTCTACATCAGGGGTTCCCAACCTTTTTTCCCTCGTGTACCTCTTGATTATTCTTTTTGTTTTTGCGTACCCCCTACTGTCATATCCACACCTCCCCCCAACCGTCCGTCTATGGAAAGAAGTTTTATTAATAATGCTAAAGGCTTAGGTTAGTTAGCTTAGGAGTAAAATGACCCGATTAATAACATTTGAAGGACTTATTTTTGATTCGGCAATTTACTCCATTTTTGCAATATTATTAGTCCGACGTCAAAGGACATAAAACCAGTGCTGTAATTATTTCGTTTTTAACTTATAAGGATAGCTAAAAATTACATTTCGTAATAATCAACTATTCAATTGTTACAGTTATTAAATGCAGGGTTCGTACTCCTCCTGAAATTCCTGAAAAACTCCTGAATTTTGCTTTTTTATTCCAAGGGCCCTGAAAATTGTGTTTTTTATGCTAATATTTCTTTTTGTCTCCTGAAAAATTACACTCGAAGAGCAAAATATAAAATTATGATATTATGATAAAACATAAAAATATGACGTTTCCGTTTTTCCTTATTGATAGAAAGTCGATGGAATCTGGAATTCTTATTTCTGACTTTACTTAGCACCGAAAGAGTCTACCGTGCATGTTCCGAGTCACCGCAATCGGGAAAGATGGGAGAATTGATATTTAGTATACTTTTTTGCCAATTTTATAAAAATTGTCCACACTACCCCCTTCTCCCCTAAATTGATTTTTTTCACGTTATCTCCTGAATTTTCTGTACTGTACTCCTGAAAAAATCCTTAGACACTCCTGAATTTTATTATCATATATACAGTACGAACCCTGTAAATGGCAAGTATTCACTTGGAAGAACAAAATTCTGAAACTTTTTTTTATCCCTTATGTTTCCTCATTTCTGCCATTAACAACTTTGAATTTGCGTACCCCTAACTGTTCCATCGCATACCCTCAGGGGTACGCGTACCACAGGTTGAGAACCTCTGCTCTACATTATCCCCAAATTAGGTGAAAAATGTAAATTAAATAAAGAAACTGTTCATCTTTCATCAATGATTGTTGTCTTCTTTGGGATTGCATTTTTACCCTTCACCGAAACCATGACATTATGTTTATTTTGTTTTGAATATTCAGGTTATATTTTAATTGATATTACTATATATATCTTAATTTTATCATCTTTTACAAATATAGTGATTTTTGTTTTCAGGGGTGCGAGTGACCAAGTCGATGCTGTGTACACGGGCGAATTGTCTTTTTGAGCAGCAGAACGGCACACGGTATAGTCGAGCGGGCGCCATGTCTGCTACCAATGGTTGGTATCGACACTGGGTTATCAAGTGGAAAGAACGAGGAGAGCTCATAGAAATTGAAGACGACGAAGCCACAGCCTCGTCTAGTGCTGCTGTAAGATCACTATCTTGTTTGTTAAATTTCTGAATACACTCGCAGGAGCTGTATTGAAGGTTAAAGGCTTTGAACTGGTAAAACAAGCAGTGTGATTCATTTTATTTTTTGAAATGCCAGTTACAAATTATGTATGATATTTCCATTAAAAGAATTAAGAAAATTGCATTTGCATACTTTAAGGTTATTTTCATTACTCTCAGTAATGTATTGTTCTTATGTCGGCTACAAGCAAGGAACACATTCTTCGAAAGTTGATAGATATATTTCAAATTTTTGAATGCAGGAGGTTATAAATATCATTTGCATTTGAGCTTAATTTTCTTGTGTAGATTTATTATTCAGTTGCTACTATTTTATTCTTGAGGGATTCCCTGAATTGCTTTGAATTGCATAGTTTTCTGTATCCTTAGAGAAGGCACATTTTTAAAAAAAAGATGGCAGCAAAAATAATATATTGATGCTATTCCTTTACCTGACGCACTGATTCATTTTACACACCCTTCATATAACGAGAACGTTATTTAAAGTATTTACTTATTCTGCGTAATGTTTGTGTTCTCTATTTGTTATCAGTAGATTTTTCAGGTCAGTGTTAGTCTTCAGAAAGAAGCTCTATTAGTCATAAAACCAGCGGGAGTGGTCTCCCCTAAACTTCCTCGTATACTAACACATGTTGAGAAAAAATAAGCTAAAAGGCAATAAAACGAACAAGCATCCCTAACGCAGTGGAGGAAAAAATAACCGAAACGACATTGTGCGACTTTCATGGTTTGACGTGCAAGGTGGAAGTAGAGATGAAAGTGGAAGCCGGTGTGATTATGCAATTGGGTTGTGTAAGTTAAGAAAATCAAATTTGCAATTTGAATGCCTTTTTTTTTTAAACCAATTGACACAAATCTACAATTAAGGTAAGAAGGCCACATACCAAATTTAATTTATCTAAGTAATTTTGTTAAGAAGTTATTGCATTCCAAAGTATGCGATTATACAGACCGACAGACAGTCAACCCTTGGACGGATTTGGCCTAAAATTTTTTACAGGTCTACATTCCTGATGACAAAATTATGTACGAAATTTTATCCATCTAGCTATTCAAGTTTTTGAGTTATAGTGTTCATATGGACAGACACAGACTTCCCGTAGACGGATTTTGTCTGCAATTTGATAGAAACTTACAAATTATGTGTAAAGATCACTTACCAAATATTATCCCATTAGCTCTAATAGTTTTCGAGTTATCGTGTTCTCAGATGGACATAATGCCAAAATTGTGTTTTTCGGACTCGGGGAGGTCTAAAACGAGAGATTCGTCAAAATATCGAGTTCGAATTTTTTAACGATTACAATACTTTCTCTTTGTATACTTCGTATATGAGAAAGTAAAAATGTTTAAATATTGGTTTTGTATGCAATCATGTAATTTGTTTATTTTTGATTTCCCTCACCACACACAGTTTACTTGTAGAATTTTCCATTTTTTATTTAGCATCTGACCTTTTCGTGCATTATATTTGTTTATTCGTAAAATAAATTTACCATAATCCTCATTCCAGGCTCTCAAAGGTCTTTCTTCCAAAATTTCAGTGCTCCTGTATAGATAAAAGATCTTGTCATTTTTTAAATTACTACTACAATATTGATGTCACTGTATTAAATTCACAAATCTGAAAGAGTTGAAATTATTGGCTGACAGATAAGATTTGTTTTCATAAGTTTATTTTTAAATTTTTCTTCTAAGTTTAGGAATTTCTTGCCATCTTATTGAACTAAGATGGGTCATTCCATGTCAAGTGATCCAGAAAAAAAATAATTGGTTGCTTGACCATTTTATAATCAAATGATTTTTTGTATGTTGATTCTTACATAATTAGAGAGTCCAAAAAGACTAATTTTAATTTTTTTATCTTTTTTGGAATTCTGATCGCAGCCATTTTTGTTTTACAAAACATGCTGATTTTTGTGTTTGTAGGGGTTTGCGTTAACTTTTATTACTCGTAGCTGGTGAACCCGAGGTTGATGAAACAAAAACCAGTTTATTCAGGAATATACAGCCTTTATTATCTCCATTACACATTTAAGGAAAATTGTATCCCAAATAGCAAAAATCAGCTTAAAAGTTTTACTTTAAAAATGACAAATTTTCAATTTTTGAAGGCATATAATTCCCAAAAGGAATCTTTTCTCCATATTACTTTTGTGGGTATGTGGAGCTACCTTAATGTACTGTATTTACAAAAAATTTCAACCCTGAGGTTTGCTTCTTTTAAAAGCTACGGGCTTTCAAAATCCGAAAATTTCAAAAAAATCCAAATTTTGACACCTTATATCTTTGTTGGGGCAAAGTTTAAAAATCTGAAATTTTTGCAATATAAACCCTCTATAGTGTATTATACTGCTGTAAAAATTTCATGTTTGTTATTTATCTACAAGTCAAGTTAGAGGACTTTAAAAATCCCATGAAAAACGTATTTTCCCCCGAAAATGACGAAGCATTAATTTGACTAAATATTATTTTTATCATCAATAAATTATAATATGACCTCAAGTAATAATTGTAATTAAAATTACAATTCAAATTAATTCTTATGGCATTTATATTTTCAATTAATACACCATTTGGTGCATTAATTTTACTTTGTATTTATTCTGTTAAGTTATAACATTAAATTATGTCATGTTTCTATTTATAAGATAATCTCTTAAAATGCTGTAGGCCTTATATACTTATTCAACAAGATGTGTGGATGTTCAGACCTGTTAGATAGACTTCAACAAACCAAAGCAAGCCTCCAGTGACCGTACACTAACCAAATATTGACACCAGCAGAAATGTTTGAATTTTGTCATGAACATTTAAAAGGAATCGCCTTCACTTACATAAAAGATGAAGAAATCATTCAACATCATAGCAATAAACTTCTTGACCGATTTGAAAACTCTGTGGTAAATACTGGTACAAGGAGTTTCCATTGTTTTGTTCCTGTGTCAGAGAGTAACCTGAAGTGCTTCATTACTTCACGAGCTACGGAATATGAAATTTATTCCACTACAAAAGCTGTACAAATAACACTTCACACAAGAGATTCTATTGCATGTGTATGTGATGGTCAATGGTGGCTGGCAGAGGTGAATGATAGTGATATAAATAAAGATGTGCTTGTAACATTTTATCATCCCCTCCGGTCCAAGGACAGCTTTTAAGAAAAAGGAGAAAGAACAGACTTGGGTGCCTATGAACAATGTTTTGAGGAAACTAAGTGCCTTAGAACTACAACAACTACTGGAAGGACACTTAACATTTCCCCAAAACTAAGTGAAGAAATATCAAAACTCCTTAATGATTACAAATCAAGGTAGAACGATAAACCTGACTCATGTGTATAGTGTATCCATACTTTTGTGATGTGTTAGTTGTAAATAATATATCAATACTTTTATTTGAAGTTTTAAAGTGTTTTAACAATGGTAACCATAGTAAAAACCGTGTTATAAAATAAGTGAATAGAGAAGCCTCAATTATACTGTGGAACCTAAAGTGACCATGAAACATATTCAAATTTTTCAACTTCATTATACATTTAAAGTGTGCATAAGCTACTTCATGTACAAAAAGGTAAGTTTATATGTAATAGGTAATAGTAGTTATATCATAGTATAATTTATTAATGATAAAAATAGTACTTAGTCAAATTTATGATCCGTCATTTTCGGCAAAAAATACGTTTTTTTTGTGGGATTTTTAAAGTCCTCTAACTTGACTTGTAGATAAATATCAAACATGAAATTTTTACAGCAATATAATACACTATAGAGGGTTTGTCTAAAAATTTCAGATTTTTAAACTTTGCCCCAACAAAGATATAAGGTGTCAAAATTTGGATTTTTTTGAAATTTTCGGATATTGAAAGCCCGTAGCTTTTAAAAGAAGCAAATCTCAGGGTTGAAATTTTTTGTAAATACAGTACATTAAGGTAGCTACACATACCCACAAAAGTAATATGGAGAATAAATTCCTTTTGGGAATTATATGCCTTCAAAAATTGAAAATTTGTCATTTTTAAAGTCAAACTTTTAAGCTGATTTTTGCTATTTGGGATACAATTTTCCTTAAATGTGTACTGGAGATAATAAAGGCTGTATCTTCCTCAATAAACTGGTTTTTGTTTCATCAACCTCAGGTTCACCAGTTCCGAGTAGTATAAGTTAACGCAAACCCCTACAAACGCAAAAATCGGCATGTTATGTAAAACAAAAATGGCTGCCATCGGAATTCAGAAAAAGATAGAAAATAAAAATTAGTCTTTTTGGACTCTCTAATTATGTAGGAATCGCCATACAAAAAATCATTTGATTATAAAATGGTCAAGCAACCAGCTCTGGATCACTTTGATTATATTACTAATATAATATCCCAGATCTCTCGGTAACGCTCTGACGTCACCAACAATAAAACTCGCGCCATAGCACTGCGAGACGTTATTATTTCATTGTTAGAGGGCCTAAATTTCAGTAATTTTAAAGAGTAATTGTCGTTCTAATTTCAAATTTAATAGCTCCATCCATTGATATAAAATTTATCTCGCTATGATCAATAGTTTCCAAGAAATTTTAAATTATATTAATCCTATATTTCAAATTAATTTCCGTTTTCTAGTAGAAAGTAGTAAATTACGTCAGTGGTATAACATGCACGTGATATAGTTTGGACGCCACGATGCATCTATTTAGTGCAATGGTGATCATATAATTTGATAATATTTTTTGGTAACGTTAAAATTCACAGAAAGACATCTGAAGTACAAGGAAAATTGTTAAACAATGAAACATACTTCGCACTGAATGTTGTTTACCAAGAGGTTTTTTGAATAAAGAGATATGTAAAATAAAAAATATATTTCCTGTCATAATACATATGTTTATTTTATTTGTTTTCTCTCACATATATATCTATTTAAACACGTCAGATTTGAAGGGAAATCTCTAATGAAGAGGCAATTTTCACCCCTCATACCATGACGGGTGGAAATTTCCTCTTCATGCTGTGAGAAAGGAATGATGTTTCGGCTGCTTCATTTTTTTATGCTTTTAATACAAGTTGAGATCACTCAACTTGCGTCCAAAAAAATGAAAGTGTGTTTACATCTTTTTTTATATTGCAGCCTTCCATCAGCTCAGGTCCTCTAAATTTACAGACTGCACGCAATTCTGAAGGCAGCTCTCTGGATGCCCTGAAGCAAGCCTACATGACCAATGCCATTCTCAGTACTATGAAACCCACAGAAATGGATCTCAAAATCATGAGCCAGTTTCCAGAGCTGCTAAATGTTATTCAACAGAACCCATCCATCCTCAGTGCAGCTGCCCAACTCCAGTACAAGGATTCAGATATCTACAAGATGTGCAATTCTTCCCTCCAAAATGCCATGAACCTGTCCAAGGACTCCAATCCAGACAGTAACAGTGCCACCAATAATAATTTTTCTGACCCTACAATGTCGGATAAGAAACCTCTTCTCAGTGCCAAGAAGAGGCGAGAGAGATATTCACCCGACTTCAAGCTGATGGTCATTGACTATGCTGCCAGCCACTCTTACCAGGAAACTTCACGCAAGTTCGGAGTGCACCACATCACTGTCTCCGAGTGGTGCAAGGACAAAGAGAGAATTAAAAAAAAGGTATATTGTGAAAACTTGCAGACGCTGCATACCAAAATCTTAAAGTCTGAAACGGCCGAGCAGAAATTTCTCTCCTGGATTCAAGAGTGTAATAAGCAGAAGATTATAATAAAGCCTACGGATGTGCAGAACAAGGCGAATGAGATTTTGAATATCATTGGAGAGGCGGAAGTCAAGAAGAATTGTTGGTGGTTTTATCTCTGGAATAAGCGCGGCATGGACACCGAAAAAATCTATGAAGAAGAAGCTGATGTTGATGTCCTGGAGAAGGAGAGCCGTGTAAATTACCCTCCAGCTGTTAAGGTCGAGATAGCCAAAGTAGCTGAGAGACAGAGTGTCAACTGTGCTGCCCGGTGTTTTCGAGTTGCTCGTAAGCGCATCCGCGAATGGGTGAAATGTAAAGACAAACTGAAGTGGCTGGCTGAGACGGGTCAGGTTCGTGAGAGGGGAGGAGCATTGGGAGGGAAAAAAATCAACTGCTTGGATGTAGACAAGGAGGTCTATGAATGGTACAGCAGCTCAAGGACACCAGACAGTGCACCCCAACTAACAGAGATCCGTGCAAAGGCTCTGGAGATATTCCAGAAGCATGGTTTTAGCAACATGAAGTGCAGTAAAGAATGGTATAAGAATTGGTGTAAGCGATATGGCATATGCCGCAGTTTACAGAAGGACAATCAGCTTATCCGGTGGATTTTATCAAGATATGATAAGAATCTACCGATTACAAATCAGGAGTTGGTGGAATATGCCATTTCTGAGAGGATGAAGACTGGTGTCTCATTGAATGATCTTCCAGCGGAAGAATACGTCTTCTCCTTCTGCAAGAGATATCCCAGACTGTTAGAGGCTCTGCCAAGCATTGGGGAGACTTTCCCCGAAGAAATGGAAGCTGAAGTGACGAAGTTCAGGGTCATGATTAAAGAACTCCAAGAGGAAAATAACTTTTCGACATTAGCTATAGGGAGCATGGATGAAGTCCCTTTACTCTTTACAAACTCTGGCTCTGAGCGAAGTGTGATAATCAATAGTGGTATGAGTTCTTGGAATGCTGTCGTAATTCTATCCTGCCTGGCAGATGGCACGCTGCTGCCACCAATGATTGTATTAAAAGGTCCTGAAGACTCTCCTCCACCTGAGGGACTGAGGCATGTAGTGTTTCGGGAAAAGATGCTGGCAGATCAGCATGTCATGAATAAGTGGGTGAACGAGGTGTGGCTAAGCAATGTTGCCTCTCCCAGTATGTTGCTGATGGACTGCTTTGAGCCCCACACATGTTCTTCTGTTCAAGACACCATGCTGGAATCGGGCATCACACCGGTGATTATGCCAGAAGGCTGTGCATCCAAATTGCAGCCTCTTGGTGTCTGTGTCACTCGCAACTTCCAAGAATATGTCCAGGAGATCTGGAGTTCGTCGCGGAATTCTGCAGTGGATTTCTCTAAAGCGGCAGCAGGTACTTATACCGGTGAGATTGCACGATGCATTGCAGCTGCTTTTGAGCGTCTCAGGGACCGACGGGATGTGGTACGTCGCAGCTTTGTTGTGACAGGCATTGCAGTGGCACCTGATGGCAGTGAGGATGCTCTCATAGAGAATGCAGACTGGTTTGGATGCTCGGGGGATGAGCATGTTCTCTCCCCTGCTAGTGACAGTGAGCGAGACTCTGATTTGGATGCTTCTTAGGTCTTTTAGCTCTGTATTAGCAAGGATTATAGTCCGGTCATCTACCCATTGGGCATGCCAGGCATGAAAATCTTTGCGAAAAAAGTATTAACTCTTTTTATGAATCCCGGTAAATATTAAATAGGAAATGCCACCATTACAGTGGATACCAGTGCATTTCAGATTATTCCTTTTTTGTGTGTGTCACTTAATGACCATCCAGTTCTGTTATTTCCATATTCATGTTTCGAAACCTGTGCGTCGTAATTTCCAGCAAATCATCACAAAGAAATTTTTAGAGATCTTTATGCTTTGAAAAGTACTTGTCATATTAGCCAAAATGCCTGAAGTGTAGAAAAAAATTGTTTTGCAGGAGTTTTGAACTTTCCTGGTATTTGGTTTTTCAATAGACCGTAGTCTTCCTCTTTACATCATATGGACTTTTATATTTTTGTAACAAATAGACCAAGTATTCATCTTCAAAAAAGATACGATACCAAGAACATCAGATTGTATATTTTGTTTCTTTAACAGTATTTTTAAATCCACTTCCATGACGATTGTCTCTCTGCCCTTTTAAAAAAAAATCTTTAAAAATTGAATTTGTGTCAACAGAAAAAAAAATTTTCATGCCTGTGATAATGTCTGTTGCAGTCTGCCTTTCTTTTTATTATTTAAAATGTGTATTTTTCTTATAATTTATTCATATTTAGTCATTCATTTCATCAGATATATATTTATTTTCTTTATTTGTAAAATGTATACATATTTTAGCAGTCTCATGTTTTAATAAGGGGGATAACAATGTTTAAGGGGGTCCTTACGGGTATTATTTTATGCAGCTTTTTGAAAATGTTATCAATTTGTATGTTTGGGACCATCATTTGCTTATTATTTAGTTGCCTCTAGTTGTTAACAATTTGTTGTCTAGAGATACTTGTTTCTTTGTTTATTGTATATTTTGATCACTGCCTTTTGCTTTTGTAGCATATAATGATAGTATGCTCCAATTGCATTCTGATGAAGTCTATGCAATTTTTGAAGATGATTCATGTCATGTTTTTTCTAAGCAGTACAGATGTTGTAAACGGCAATAGATTCCCAAGGGAGGGCATCCAAAAGAGGATGCAGAAGTATTTTGATGATTTTACAATGCAAAAATGTGCTGCACGAGCTGTTCTATTATATACAGAGTAATTACAAAAAAATTCCCCGGCTTTGAAAGGCTGTGTTTCCAAAATAAAAAAAGCTGCAACCTTTTTTCAAAGCAATTTCTTTAAAAATAACATTATGAAATTATAAATTCGTAAATGTTCAACGTGATCCTATTGGTTATCCGTATGACCTGTATCCAAACTCGTCCCACAATCTGGTGTTCCATTTAGATGAATGCAGTCATTCTCATTTTGAGTTTGTCAGTATTAGCCAGATGTAGGAAGGAAAATGTTTCATCTTTTATGTACCTCCATAGAAAAAATTGTAGGGAGTTGGAACCAGGTATTTTGTGAGGCCAGTAATGAAACCTCAACCAGTCTTGTTAGTGTGGTAATTTTTTTTTGAATTATTCATGAACTAATAAATGCCAGTGAGTGCTGTTCTATCCTGCTGGAACTGTGGGTCCTTGAAAAAAGGATGAGCTGAAAATTTTGATTTTTAACCCTTTGTGGCGCATTGCGCGCTTCGATGGCACACCCAATTTCACTCGCTTCGATGGCACACCCAATTTCACTCGCTTCTCAACCGTTAAATTCAACTATAAATGGAAAATAATAGGTTTAACATAGGGCTAATAGTACTCCTTTTAGTATGCAGCCTTATGAAATTTTGTTTCGGAATAGGAATTATTAGAGATAAAAGTTTGGGAAAATTCCTTAACTCGGAGATAATAAATTTTTTCAGCTCTGGACGTTTACAATTTTAGCAAATTAACTCAAAAATTTTCTTCCAATATTCTTGAAGTTTTAATTTATGATTTTCTGTAAGATTCAACAATATTTTTTGAGTGTATCAAGGTGGCTGTATTTAAGGGTGTTCTCATATGAGGGGGGGGTGACCCCAAAGGGGGATGCCCCCTTCGGGATGAAGTAATTTTTTAAAAAAAAATTTTGTAGATTCTATGTCTAGACAATAAACTAAACCCATTCATGATGTCTTTTCATCATATTTAAAAAAATTTAATGCCTTGCTCCGCAAAGGATTAATGCAGCAAATTGAACTACTGAATATCCTTTTTGTATTGATTTGTAATAAACTGTTGTCTTCTAAGTTGTGCGCTTTGGAGATAAATCTTTTCAAAATTGGAGTATTCTGTTGTAATTATTCTGTATATTGGGTTGGAGTGAGGCTTTTTTTTAATATCAATCATCTCATTTTTCTTTTGAGATTTTAACCTTTTTTTTTTGTAGTTGTCAAGTAAATTTATACAAATGTGTTCAGTGTTTCACATTGATTAATGAATTGAACATAGTTACTTTATGCTCTAAAAGATAACTTATAAATGTTTCCTGCAGTGTAATAAGCGAGGTAAGACATTGTTGTAAATATTTTTAAAGAAACCGAAGAAAGGGATTTGGATGCTCTGCCCAGCACCTGTTCTGTGTCCCCTTATCATCACCTGTACCTTAATTGTGGTCATTTTATTTATTATGGTTTCTGCCTCAAATCATGAAAAAGTCCAGATGCCTCAAAACAATCCAGTTGCATTTCAGAACATTTGCCTAATTTGTTTTCTAATGAATGTAGAAAAATTTAATGGAACTAAAAAAAAAAATTTTTTTTTTTCATTCTGTTCCTTTTCCATAAAGTTTTTGTTTGTGAGGTAAAGTGTTTTCTTTTGAAATGCGATGCCAATAGTTTTATATTTATAATATAGAAAATTATTTCTAAGAATCCTTTTAATGGTTGCATAATTTTAAATATGAATGAATTATTATTTTTTATATTAGCCAAAGAATTGACTTTTTGTTCATTTTCAAACAATAATTTGATACCTCAAAGTTTTGAAATGTGAAAAAAATTGCTTTGGGACAGTCTGACAAAGTTTTTTAGATGTTGTATACATATTATATATACATATATTGATATATATAAATAAATAATTATATATATATAGCTCTATTTTTAAGCTTGCAGCAGTTGATATGTGGCTAGCTATATTCATTAAAAAAAATGTTGTGCTTAACATTGCCATGTTAGTGTGAAAGATGGAGAAAAACAGTGACTAATATTTTTGAGTTGATTTGGCCAATGAAGTCTTCCTAGAAGTTGAGGAAAATTGACACTGTATGTGAAATATTTTTTAACACCAAAGGAAAATTGTGGAACTGATTGTTTAAGAGGACTGCACAGGGTTTCAACTCACTCTGTAGTGATAGTACTTGCTGTAATTTTGTTACGAAATTGTTTAGTCTGTGTAAGACGATATACCACCATGCAATGATGTATATAGAATGAATGCTATTAATTGTAAAATTTCTTCTAGATTTTGTTACGAAAATGTTCCTTTTTACGATCATTACAAGTAAATGAGTTGAAATCGTTAAGTTGTAAATCCAAGTAATAGCCTTCAATCGAATAACTAAAGATTCTTAGGATTATATGAAGAATGTCTTGAAAGATTTTTATATCCGGACATCGCACATTTCCACGGAAGTGCTGATTTCAGCTTTAACGGCATCAGATTTTATCATTCGTAATTTTCTTCAATATAATAATTCCACGATATTTTTAAAATTTCAAGAACTTTTTGTTGAAATTTATTCGTTTTATTGTTCAATTAATGATACTTATTTTTTTTTTCTCGGTGTTTTTGTTTGGAACAATTCATTATTTATAAAGTTCAGCTTTTTTTGTTCCTAGCCTGTGTCATGTCTGTATATCTAATTTCAATTATATTTAATTTTCTCTGCATTTGATTTTAGCTTTTATATAGATTTCCAGAAAATTCCCCTTAAGAGAATACCTTTATCTTTTGCATTCTATTTGGGTACTTTCTTCTTATTTGATACTTACTATTTTAAAAAGAAAAAAGGCCTCATCTTTTGAATATTTTATTTCTGAATGTGCATTTTTACTTGGGTTGCATAAAAAAAAATTAATCAATTAAGATTTTTTTCCCCCCTGAGAGGTGCCGCGGATATAATTTCTTTTAAGTGAAATTTATCAATGATTATTTATCATTGATTGATAAAGATTTATACATTTGCAACAGACGTTAATGTAGAAATTCCTCTTTGATGTTTATTGTTAGAATTATGTGAATCTTTCCTCGAAGAAAAAATTATGTTGAGAAATAAGAATAATCAATGAGATCATATGTATATATATATTTTTTTTTTAGAATCAATAGAAAATCGTTGTTTTAAAAATTCTGACATTATACATAATTTTAAGTTTCTGATATAATCCTGTATAATTTGTAGATAAATTTAAATGGTCTTATTAGCACCCAAACTATGTTGTATAGTACCTTAGGGCAAGGAAACTATGACATCTTCTGAAAATTGAAATTTAAACCTCGAGGCCCCAGTTCTTTTAATGCAGTAAATTTCAGATACTTACGAAAATTCCATATATAATATTTTATTTTCCCCTTGCAGTTTTTAAATACCATACAAATATATATATGAATTATCTACTTTTAAACCAATCATAAAAAACTGGTTCAGCTGCTTGGGGGATTAATGCTGTACAAATTTCAACTTTTAAGCCGAACATAAAAAACTGGTTTAGCTGCTTGGATTGGATTAATGCTCTACACATTTCATTTGGTATTTTTGATCCCTAGATTTCAAAAAGTAATAAAAGAAAGGAACATTTTCATTGCAAAATTTGTCAGCAATTCTATTGCATGTACTTAATTTTGATTGTTTATTGAACATGGTTTCCCTTGGTGATTGAATCACATTATATTAAATAGACAAGTCTCGGTGTTTTGTTCAACTAATTGCTAGTTTTTGAGAAGTGTTCCAAAAGCATGTTATTATGCTATAGGAAAACTGAATATAAAATACGAAGCAGTTAAAAAGGGTTTGTTTGAAAAGTTATGCATCTACCTCATTTTAATGAATGTTGTGCTTATTTATTTCATGTTTAACTATTTTTTGAAATTATTTTCATGTTTTGCCTCTGACCAGATTTTGTGATTAAGCTTTATTTTTACGATTTTATTTTTCATTGGAATTGCATTAAATCGGGGCATCTGAAATATTTTTTCCTCTTGCAATTCTTTTATGCCTCAAAATTGGAAAAAAGTAATAAAACGATTCTTTAATTAATAATAAGTGAAAAAAGTTCAATTTAAAATAGTTACTGAAAAATTTAATTGAAATATTTGAAATTGGGATGATCTTTTCTGCATGATTTTTATTTGCAAATCTAAAAGAAGCAAAAACCACGAAAGGTTTTATGATGGAACCCACTTTGTCGTCTTCAACACATTGTTTGAGAAGTTCTGTATTAAACCAAGGCTGTAATTAAATTAGTTCGCTTGTATAAATTATGCTACTTTTAAAAGAAACGTAAATGACTTGTCTAGAATTGGTAGTTAAGTATCTTGTTTTAAATCAGAAAATGAATTATCTTTCTATAAATGGCAGGTAAAAATTCTTTCTCTTTCAAAGTTTAAAGTATGGGAACCATGTTCAAAGTGAGTTGAAATATTACTTTCATCATTGCTTTCTGTTCAGTAATGGGAATTTTTTTGTAAAATTAACTCGAAAATTACTGGCTTTCTGTTCAGTAATGGGAATTTTTTTACGAAATTAATTTGAAAATTACTGGCTTTCTATTCAGTAATGGGAATTTTTTAACAAAATTAACTCGAACCGAATTCGAAGGGAGAGGAACCTTGTGTAATTTTTCCCAGTGACAAAAAAAACTCTTCGCCTTAAGCACCTTGTGAGGATGAAAGCCTTGATGCCTTGACGCAGTTCTTCAGGGCCTGTCTTGTTCAACAACTGCTTTCTGTGTCTGTAAAGTTGTCTCTCTTTTTTTAAAACCATTCAATGGTCTTTTCTAATGTGTATAGCATTTATACGAGAATGCCGAATCGCTGCGACTGTTTCGTAAAGTCTTTTTATAGTTGAAGAAAATGTACAACTCCAATCGTATATGCAAAAATTGTTATATTTGTTCATAAAAATGTTAAAATTGAGATAGGGCTGACTTATGAACATTCAGCTTTCCTTCAAACCCTAGAATATTTATGTATGAGTTGAAACAAAAGTCGTAGAGTATTTTACAAGCGATTTTTGTTCCCTGTTTCTACAAAAAATGAGATTTTTTTTGAAGCTTTGCTACAACTTTTTATGTAGTTTTCTAATTGCAATTATTTTTATCTGTATATATACATAGCTTTTAGACAATGATTATATATTATATATATATTTTTAAGATAACTATATGTTGTGCTGTTTATTTAAGAGTGTCTGTGAATGTTTGTACAGTTCTATACCAAATTTTTATAAGTTCCATTTTGGAAACTATTATTATTTTATTGTATAAATTTAATAATCGAGTAAAATGATTAATTTTATGTTTTTATCCTTTTTTAAATGATTTCATATGATAGAGAATTGGAAAAAAAATTTTATGAATTGATTTTTTTTGTAGTGGCAATGTAAATTTTATTGCAATGGAGAGCTTGGCGCCTCTGACCTTATCGTAACTGAAATTTAAGGATTAGTTGCGAGCTGATTTTTCATAAACAAAACTGAATCAACTTTTTGAGGGCCATTCAATGAATTTCTTTCTCAGTTTCATAATACTTTAAAAAATAATTAAATAAAATTTTTTAAAAGTCGGTTTCAATTCTTTGAATTTTTATAAGGAAATTGCCATTTTTCTGGAAAAAGGGAGTAATTGGGGTTATCCAAACGAAATCAGAGAAGAAACTTTGAATAACGGGCAATATTTATTCCAATAGTGATTTATTACTAATTATATATCTTGATACATTTGTATAGGCTGAAACTTTCTGAGAGGCAATTAAAAATAAAACACAGCAAATCTTAATGGAGCATTAAATTTCATCCTTTGATTAACAGTATGATTCAGCTTATTTATAAATTAAGTTCAAATTTACAGCTGGAATCAATGTAGAAAAACTCATTTTCTACTCTGGGTAACAATCACTATTCATCTGATAATCTACAAATTTTGTGATGTTTTATAACAGAGAAGGTAACTGTTTTTATTTATTTTTTCCGAGTTACATTCCTTTGTATGCAGACAAATCCGCATATGATCTTCGACCAAAAATAACGACCAGTTTATAGTTATTATTCTCTTTCAGATTGGTCTGGATAGTTTGAGATTAGTAGAGTGCTATTAGATTTTTTTATATCAGCCAAATATTTTGTAACATAATTTTGTAAATAACTCTGTTTGTGTTAGTCTTTGTTCATTGTTTGTTTCGATCCTTTAGTCTTTCTTCTCAAGTGCCAAGAGAGTGCAATTTAGCATTCCATTGCTTTCTCAGCCCCTAGTGATGTCATTATTACCAAAACTCCATTTTGTTTAGAGATCCAATGCAACGAGTCCTCCTCAGCGAATGAAATTTTTTTTTCCTTCTGTATTTTTTCCTGATGTCCTTAGAATATTTGACTTTCAGAATTGCCGTTATATTTTAGCAATTCATATCAAAATCGCCCTGGCCTGGTGCAAAGCCATCCAGTGTATATGAGTGACGGTCACTGCAATAGCTCAAGTGCTAAAGCCAGGGTCCTAATGGCTATCACCGGCAGAGGGCAAGCCCCAACCATTATTGTACCTACCAGGGAAGTGAGACCCCACTTGCTTATCCAGTGGCTTTTCATCCGTGGACTTGTGGTGTTCCCCAGTGGGATTACATATTTTAGTAAATCATTCTTCAGCTAAATATTGGGACCTCTAAGTTCCATTTAATCCCCCATGAGAACTGTTGCTGCCAAATTGTCTAGTTTACTGCAGTCGCTATAGCAACTTGTTATGCTAGGGAAGATCCATTTCGAATAGGAGGAATCCCACGGAAATTGGAGTTTTTTTATTATTGGCGCAAGTTTGTGGTGGAACACATTTGAATGAACTTTACCTACTAGAAATGGATTCTTCCTGCGCTAACCTGTTACTATAGTGACCGCCGTAAACTAGACAATTTGGTGGCGACAGTTCTCGTGGTGGACAGACAGTATTTAACCCCCTAGTTAGATGGCACATCATGTTTGAAACATCTATTGTTATTCCAATCCATATAGGAACATAAAGGATACCTCAGTTTTCAAGAGATTAAGATTACAGATTGAAATATCAAAACTCTTGTGTTACGATGCACGAGTTGTATACGGAGGGGTTAAACAATTTGTGCAACGTGATGCATCAATTTCCGAAGAGTGTTCCTACTGGAAATGGTTCTCATTGCTTGGAAGCAGGTGCTCCCCTCTTGTGCGGCTAAATTCAGAGTCGAATTTTCCAATATGCGAGGAATTTTTCTGAAAGCATGTCTTTTTGTATCAAATGTGTGTATTATTTGAGTTATGGAGGAGTTTTTTTTTTGGTTTCGATGTTTTACTGCATTACTTTTCAATTTGAAAAAATGCCGAGTTTTTATTCAAAATCCTTCATAGTTTTCAATACTATTGCGTTTTGCTCATTCTTGTCTCTTTTGCAACACAGAAAACTTACGACTTAAATATTGCACATAAAATATCGAAATAAAATCGAGTTTTAAGTTCATGACACCAAACGAATCATTTATTTGTAAATAACTTGCATATTATTTTTTATAAATTTAATTTCAATCTTTAATTAAAATTATGTCATCGAATAATTCAACCGTGTGGTTTAGCTTTAATTTATTTTGATTCAACAAGTGTGGGTGGGGAATCTTTTTTTCACCCGGCGGCCCAAAGACTGTCTCTAGTAATCACGAGAGATATCATACAAAAAAAAATTATCAAATAAATCTTCAGTTGTTTGATCCGAATCCGCTTCTGGCCTCTCCCTTTTCAGTGGTGCCAAGCCCTCCCCTCCCAAGTGCAACGCTTCCTTAGTCAAGTGTGTGTGTTCAAAACACTCGTCCAGCATTGTGTGTGTGTGTCTCTGTGCATGAAATGCCCAGAAACAGTCGCAGCGGTTCTTTCGAAGAAGTCTCCGCTCTATATGTGTGTGTATTTATGTGAGAGGAATTTGTAAGATAAATCGTAACTTATTTTTGTATCGAAGTAAATAAAAACTAACAAACATTTGACTCTTGCTTCATTGTCTCACTGGTAGCTGCAGATCGCTTGTGCGATTTTTCTGTTTAGACTCGAAAACGCGTACCGTCGCCATTTTTTT
>BGPR01003637.1:118237-131701 GCA_013235015.1 Araneus ventricosus
CATTTTTATGATATATCTAGCTGGATAATTCCTTTCACAGATTTTTTCTGTCGCATTACTTACAAAATTACAACTATTTGACTGTTACTCTGTTCAGAACAAGGCCTGTAATTGATTTTAGACGATAAAAAAGTATTTTAAAGCAATGTTGGAACTTTCAGAAAAGTCTCTGACCATGAACGTGAATTTTTTTCGAAAATCTCCTACCATTTTGATGGATTCTTAAAACTCCATTTATCGTAGGAAGGGAGTGGTCGCCTGTGTTAGAATGACACATGCATTGTTTTTGTTCGAAATCATTTAAGACTTTTATTCTACTATTTCACAGTCGGTTAAATCTTTTCGATACTTAGAATTATCATTCTTTTTTTTGTAGCTCTGATTCCAGTGGACCGTAAATGTAGAAAATGGCGGAAACGACAACTGTTCTTTACTTTCTCTCCAAAAGAAGAAATTTAAAGCTCGATGGTTGGCTAGCTTACTTTCAATACACCTATTTTATTGTTGCTTAAGATTCTGAATTAACGATTAGAAGTAGGGGCAAATAACAAGGAAAAGCCCGGTAAATTTTTTTGCATTCGAAAATACTAATCGATTAGTTTTGTTCGATTTAGGTATGGGATTATTCTAGTTGAAATGAAACGAATTTAGAAACATTATTGGCATGACTGCGCCAGGTTATCTGTTGCGTACGAGAAATGAATTTTCCGTCGTCCTTCAAAAGATTAAAATACTTCTTATTCAATTATGCACCAGCCTCTATAACTCTTTTGCGTTTTATTTTCAAGAAAAAGTTTTATTCGATCCGAATTAATTTAATTTGCCCCAGATTTGTTCTCAACTGATTATCAAGGTTCTACGCAGGGTGTTTCAAAAATATCTGGCAAAAATGAAAGGGTAGGCCAAGCATACGATAAGCATCTGAAATCACTTTGGAACATGGGTGCGCAAGCGCCACCTTGAGGCAACAGATGTCATTTAAAATAAAACAGCTCTGCCAAAATGCCGATATCTTTTTGAATTGTAAATGTATTGAACTGGAATTTTTATATAAGTTGCCCTCTATATCTGGCGCTGAAGTTGTGGAAGAAAAATTAGGCTACCTTTATCGCATGCGCAGTAAAAAATCATTTACTACAAATGCTCATACCTTTTCTGATATTCAAAGTATTTACATCAAATTTTTAGACAATGCTACTCTAGCATATTGTCACATATTCTGTAAGTTTCATACATTTTGGTCGGAAACGCTGCAAGTTATAAGCAAAAAACATGCGAAAAAAGTTGGGATTTTTAAAAGAAAACTTTATATCTTCCCTAATATTCCAGCTAATTTTACGAACATGTATATAAATATTGAGCATAACACACAAAATAGTTGACGAAAGTTGCAAACCATTATCAGATTCCTGTGAAATGGGGCGAGCCAAAATCCCTTTTCAGCATCATCAATTTCTGGTCGGACCCCAAAATGCCCTCGTGACCGAATCTTCAATGTAAATTGTGAGTTAAAAACTATTCTTTACATTGTCGACGTTCGAGGAGATATTTGAAAAAATGTGCAAATTTCAATAAGCGTCTGCAATTGTGGCAAGTGCAGTATTATTTTAAATGCCACCTCTGCCTGATGGCGTTTGCGCACCCATGTTCTTAGGTGAATTTGGATGCTTATCGTATGCCTGGCCTACCCTTTCATTTTTGCTAGATATTTTTGAAACACCCTGTATACAGGGTAACGCAAAAAATGTTATCGCACTCTGATTGCTTATGAAGTGTTTACTAAATATCGTACAATTTGCTTGCAATGTTTATATTGAACTAAATTATTTGTGCCCGTAAACGCAAAAAATGTTATCGCACTCTGATTGCTTATGAAGTGTTTACTAAATATCGTACAATTTGCTTGCAATGTTTATATTGAACTAAATTATTTGTGCCCGTAAACGCAAAAAATGTTATCGCACTCTGATTGCTTATGAAGTGTTTACTAAATATCGTACAATTTGCTTGCAATGTTTATATTGAACTAAATTATTTGTGCTCGTATAAGACGGGCTTTTATCTTGCCAGCAATATCTCAGATCGGATTGTCACAGATTTATTAATGAAAGTTGTAGTAGAAAATCTCTCGCGCATGCGCATTGGCAGAGTGCTTAAGAAATAAAAAAAAATAATGAAAAACAGAAATGATGAATCAATTGAGACTAACTTTCGTTTTCCAAAATATATAAATATTCAATTCCAAAATTAAATACAAAAAAGAAAGAACCTTTTTAATGAAAACGAAAGAAAAGATCTCCGAGAAGTGGAAAAATAAATTAATTTTAGTGTAATTTCTATTTGATATTAACGGAGTTCCACGTCAATGATTCAACATAAAATAAGAAAAAGAAAAGAAACTGCTAAACTCAGCTGAAAAAAGCCTGTCATAACTCCGATTTGATATTAAATCATCGCAGAATCAAAACAGTATCCCTAATTTTTGTAGACAGACCGTCTGAAACTCTTTGGCACGAAACCAAACCAAACCACGTGATCGCCACCAATTTCTCTGTGTAATTCTATTATAGATTACATCAAAGCACTTTCTTTCTTGTATGTCGTTCATATTTTCAAATTGATGACAATTCCGATCTAAACAGCACTGACATCGTGAAGTTATGGAATCACATAAGTTTAAAGACATTTCACTCAGTATTTCAGCACATTCCCTTTCGATGAAGATATTAAAACAAATTAAAGAAAATTAAAACTGTGATAAAGATTAAAATACAATAAGATAAACAATAAACGAATGAAAAAGAACGAGGAAAAAGAAGAATCCGATGGATGATTTATTCAGAGGCCATCATCCATCCAGATTCAAAATTAGAATAGGTTTTCTGTCGAGGAAAAACGACTTTAAGGTCAAATTATTTTCATCTGTGGCCTGAACCTATTCCGGATAAAATTGGGATGGGTGGATTAATGGAAAAAATGGAACGATTGTAATTAACTAAATAACTAAATTTAACCGCCAGTGATTATCTAAATCGTATGTTTAAAAATTTAACTGCCAAAGAAGCCTTAGAAGTCGCCAAAAAGAGCGATAACGAACAATTACGGCAGCCTTTTCGCCTTTAGGGACATGAAATTTAATATTTTCAAAGTATCCTTAAGACATAATATTAGAAAACTCTACTTTAAGCATTAATTAGCATCTTCAAACAGGATGTTAAAATTTTGAAGATTTCCATTGACATAGCATTAATACCGGAAGTCGGTGGGTATGGCGGAAGTTCTACTTTACCGCAAATAACCAAAACAGAAAATCCGTGTATACACGATACATTTTGTACTCTCTTTCTTCCATGTCTGAGTAATTGGAGGATCTTGATCTTCCGGAACGTTGTATCTGAACATTCTGAACTGTTCCATCAGCTTCAGGCTTAACTCTAATTCGCGTTGTGGTGAGTGTTTCGCAGTTCCAGTAGCACTTTAACAAGATTTTTTCTTCTTCGAAACTTTATCTGGATTGGGACATTATTGCGCAACCGTTAAATCTACAACAAAAATGAAATCCAGCGTTTTACCAGTTAATGGAGCTCGCTAACATATTTTGTGACATACTGTAGGTTGCTTTTGATTGCTCATTGCTTTAATATTTTACTTACTTATAGCAGGGATGAGATTGGAAAAAAACCAAAAAAGGTGAAAATAGACAATTATATATATATATATATATATATATATATATATATATATATGTATATAACAAATAAGAAACAAACATAGCAGAATTGTAAAAGCAACATATACAACATAAACATTCATAAAACAAAATGTCAAGAAAAAAATCTGCGGTAAGAAAAAGCCGAGAGTTCTTAAAGAGAGAAAATAAACAAAAGTGGAATATATATATAAAAGGGGAAGATAAAATAATATAGAAATATATAACACAAACGCAGTCTCACCATTGTATTTCAATATTTTTTGACTTTCATGACATTGATATATATATATATATATATATATATGGAGAGACTGTAGTAAATCGGTGAAAGCGTATAGATGCTCATCAGGGTAAGTAAAATCTATACGAACCGCTAAAAAATTAGTGAAATCATAATGTTTTCTGCGAACAGTGTTGGTATATATTTCTACATTATTTTATCTTCCCCTTTTATATATATATATATATTCCACTTTTGTTTATTTTCTCTCTTTAAGAACTTTTGGCTTTTTCTTACCGCAGATTTTTTTCTTGACATTTTATTTTATGAATGTTTATGTTGTATATGTTGCTTTTACATTTCCGCTATGTTTGTTTCTTATTTGTTATATATATATTTGTATATGTGTGTGTGTGAGTGGGTAATTGTTTAATTACATGCAGGGCTATAATCAGCAAATCAAAAAAATAAAGGAAACTTAAAAATTACATATGACAAAAAAGGAATACCAAATTAACAATAAAATACTAATCATACTTACAACTGTTATTTAGTCAACTAATTTGTAGCTAGAATAATAGTAAAAAATGGAAAAAAAAAACATACTTGTAAAAATAAGATTTTGAATGTGAATGAAATTTTTTAAAATTTATGACAGTAAGCAATTAGTTACATTCTACTTGGTTTTCAACAAATTTTTCACTTTAAAATCCTTATTATTTTTGTGGGAAAAAAAAGAATTTTCATTCACAAGGGTCTTTTCTTGCAAAAGGAGGTGCGGATATCTCTTAATTGCTATTAAGAACACGGATTCCAAGATCATTGTAAGAAAAAAAGGGGGGAAAGAGGATTTTTTTTTCGGGAAAAAAGAAAAAGCGGAAATTTTTCATTTCATGAAAATAAAAAAAAAGCGGAAATCTGCCAAAAAGCGGAAAAATCCCATCCTTGTTATAGATTATTCTAAAATTTTTAAACCCTGACACTTCTGAGTTTAATCGTATATTTTTCAACTGGTATCAACTTACGATGTTAACTGAAGTACACAATACTGGCATATAAATAAAAGAAAAGTTGCAATCTGAATCGGTGTTGTGTAGGGCTCTTCGAGATTTTAATCATCAAACGCATAATTCTTTTCAAAAACTGCATTTCCAGTATATATTGAAGAAATTAAACAAGGTGCTGTAAGCCCTGTGAAAGTCTGCGATAGAATCTGGGATTGCTCGAGAACTTTGCAAACGATGACTGCGACTGGGAGGTTCATTCTGCTGATTGCTTCTGGGAAGAGACTCTGACCAGACGGTCACAAACCATTTTCTCAGTATTTTAATATCTAAATACAGTATACTCTCTATTATCCGTGCGCGGATTATCCGGTTTGCGGATTATCTGTGCTTATTCCAGACTCACAAAAAAATTATAGAGAAACATTTTCACGCTTTAATGCATGTAAAATCGATGTTGATGTTCGATCGAGAGATTCATTCCGCGAAACTAGAGAGCCGTGACGGCGGAGGCTAAAGAATAGATTTTTTCTTTTTTCCCCCACGTGCAATATCTACCTGTTCAACCCCTAATTTTCCGAGAAATGAATCACCCACTTCCTGCTAGCTCATTCCCGTACGAACACGCTTCTCCCTGGCACGTCATTCTTTAATTTCTTCGTCCTCTTTCACTTTCGCACGTGTTCCTTTAGTTTTTGCGTCGTGTTTATTGTCAGTTAGTAGCGTGAAATTTTTTACTGGTGAAAATGGGTGGTGTGAAACGAAAACGAAACGTTTTAAATGTTAAACCAAAATTAGAAATCCTTCAAAAACTTGATAATGGAGAATCTGCTAGTACTGGTGCAGAAGTTGTACTAAATGAGGGAAATACAATTTCTCATTCTGCTACTCTACAACCTGTGGAAACTTTGTTAGATTATATGGGACGAAGAGGATTTGATTACGGTGACATTACTGAGGTTCGTAAAATATGAGTCGATATATACGACAAGAGATGAACAAAGAGCAGAAGCAAAGACGCACTACAGATTTTTAAAAGCAGTAAATGTTAAAAGAAAAATTCCTCGTTTGATGTTATACAGCATGCAAATGTAAGTAATTTTTATATTTTTGTACTGATGTTGATTTTTGCTTTAATAAAAAAGGAGTTTTCTGATTATCCGTGTTTTGCTATTGTCCGTGCGATCCCTCCCGGTGATTAAACCGGATAATCGGGAGTGCGCTGTATATTGAAACCAATCATGGGAATTATGCATATCCCTATATACGGAGTGCCCAGTAAAGTCCCTTACCACCCTTTTAACTACCGAATGGCTGCAGCTATCGTCATAAGAGTGGTGCCTAGCATGGTAAAGTGACTATGCGCTACTGGATGAAACCACTTGCAGCGCCACCTGGTGGAAAATGGTGGAGTTAGCGCTATTATCTCTAAAACTGTACGAGATAGAGGAAAGAAGTGAATTACAAAGGTGTAGAGCATCATCGATTTAGTACAAAAAGACACCTTATGGTTATGAATGCTAAAAACAGAACGCTTAAAATGCACATTTGTTTGTTTTCAGCTCCGGAACGTATGGTTCCAGCAGTGGTGGTGGCAGTGATCAGTGGTTTAACTTGAGCAAACGGCGCCCGGCCCATGATATTTTGCCTCATTATATTTAACTTTAACCAGCGGGAGTGTTCTCCCCTAAACTTTCTCGTATACTTTCCCAAAAAGGTGCTGTTTCCCCTCCCCCCGCGTGGATAAAAAAATTCGAACCTACTCTAATCCAGAATCCAATGACTATCAGAAGGTTTTTCATTGTAGATTAAAGTGATTCTAAAATATTTACGTAAATAATCAAATTCAAAGAGATGCGTGCGATTAAATGCGAACCGATTTTCTACTCTTACCGTCACAAGGACAAAGTGGCGTAATCCTACCGCGTGCACAGGCATTACTACCAGAGATTGCTACCAGTACGCATGCGCATGGAGTTAGTTTCAAAAGGGAAAAAAGTACGCGATTATACAGACCGAAAGACAGTCAGCCCGTTGACGGATTTGGCCCAAATTTTATACGGGCCTACATTCATGACGCTAAAACTATGTACCAAATTTTATCCATATAGCTATTCAAGTTTTTGAGTTATAGCGTTCGCATGACCGCGGACATACAGACAGACAGACTTCCCTTTGACGGATTTTGTCCAAAATTTGATAGAAACCTACAAATTATGTTTAAAGACCACATACCAAATTTCATCCCCGTAGCTCTAATAGTTTTCGAGTTATCGTGTTCACAGACAAACAGACACACACACAGACATAATTCCAAAATTGTGTTTTTCGGACTCGGGGAGGTCTAAAACGTGGAGATCCGTCAAAATCTCGAGTTCGAATTTTTTGACGATTACAATACTTTGTCTTTGTATACTTCGTATACGAGAAAGTAAAAAAAGATTATGAACAAACAGGTGTAGTGATTTTAAAAATATCAAGAATTCTGGTTTAATTGTATTTCTAACAACGCCTCGCGATTTATTATTGACCTTGTTTTCGATCTTACTGATATTAAAATCTATCATGATTAGTCTCAAAAGTCTCAAATAGTAGTCAATGACTAGGCTGATATAAAAAAAAACATGCACTTTTATTAAAATAACATCATAGTCAACTCGACTAAAAGTTAAATTAAAATCTTTTAACAGATCAATATTCAAAGTTAAGCATTTGCAACATTCAACTTACTCCGAATCCAATCCTATTAAATTTGGACGTCTGCCTAAAAGTAAATACCTAGTATTATACTCGTAGCGTATAGCTAAGATATGAAAAATCCTAAGAAAGTCATCAGTCAGCCATCCATCCATTTAAAGTCAGCCATCCAGCTAGCTAGCCTGAGAAACCAGCGGGAGTGGTCTCCCCTAAACTTTCTCGTATACTCCTAACACATGTAGAGAAAACTAGAATAATAAAAGACGTCAAATAAACTTCCGTCGCAAGTAAACCAAAGTTGGAACCACGCGTGGTTTGAAGGATCAAAACAAATTCAAATCCCCTGCGCATTCTTTTGCGCAACAGGACCTGGCGAGACTCCCTAAATATTTGCTTCCTTACAAAAATCGCGCCAGAATTGGTTTTTGGCAAACTGCCAAGTTTTGGAGTCCCTTCTTCTTTGCACAGGCATTGCCACGGGTAGGCATGCGCAGGGAGTTGTTTCAAAACTGGACAAGTATGCGACTATACAGACCGACAGACAGTCAACCCTTTGACGGATTTGGCCCAAAATTTTATACGGACCTACATTCATGACGATAAAACTGTGTATAAAATTTTATCCATCTGGCTTTTCAAGTTTTTGAGTTATATCGTTCGCATGACCCCGAACATACAGACAGACAGACTTCCCTTTGACGGATTTTGTCCAAAATTTGATAGAAACCTACAAATTATGTTTAAAGACCACATACCAAATTTCATCCCCGTAGCTCTAATAGTTTTCGAGTTATCGTGTTCACAGACACACACACAGACAGACATAATTCCAAAATTGTGTTTTTCGGACTCAGGGAGGTCTAAAACGTGGAGATTCGTCAAAATCTCGAGTTCGAATTTTTTGACGATTACAATACTTTCTCTTTGTATACTTCGTATACGAGAAAGTAAAAACGGAAGAGAGACGCTAAGCAGGTAGGTGATTTATCGCCGAGATGCATTGCTTGCTTGCTTTTATAGCGATACCTTATTTACATAATCCTGAAAGCTAATCGATGCTGTTGCAAATGCTTGGTGGTTAGAAGTAGTGAGAACCAACCTAACAAAATGTCTGGGTTCGAAAAAGTTCGGACCTCGATTTAAGATCAAGTTTCCTAACACTTACCTTATACTTTTAATGAAAAAATTGTTTTCTACTTTTAAGTACAGCAATAAAAGTCTGTAGTATTTCAAAACTTGTGCTTTTTTATTATTTGCGCTTCTCCGTAACGTCTGGCCCATGAAAGGATCCGCATTTATTGCTCATTACCAGAGAAGACTCATATTTAAATTTATTTTGCAACGTCTCTTCAAATGCGCTGAGTATTTCTTGGAAACGAGTAAATATCCAGTTTACGGAGTGCAGTTGATTACACAATTGGAGAAAACCCGTCGGTCACCAGGTGAGTCGGTTATCTCGTTCAAGGGAAATCTAAGACATGATAGCGAAACCTCCTCCAGTTGAGCGCGTCTTGTGAAACCAAAACATGATTTATTCAGAGGCAGCACTAATTGGGAAACTCCTTCATTTTCTTTGACAGAGTGTTTCGGAAAACTCGTTGAAACTGATTCGATCATTTCGAATTGGAACCGCTAATTTCATACGGGTTTTCTAGTTTCATGCTTAACAATTCAGAACATATTTATTATTTCTATGCACTTTTATTTAACCCTTTGGGTACATTTGACGAGTGAGACTCGTCATCTGCTTACCTGGGCGAAGTAACGGTGGACGAGTGAGACTCGTCATCTGCTTACTTGGGCGAAGTAACGGTGGACGAGTGAGACTCGTCATCTGCTTAATATGAAGTAATTGCGGACGAGTGAGACTCGTCATCTGCTTACTTGGGCGCAGTAACGGTGGACGAGTTTGACCTGTCATCTCTACTTTGGTGAAGTAACGGTGGACGAGTGAGACCCCGTCATCTGCCATTTGGGCGAAGTCATTGCGGATGCGAATGAGACTGCCACTGCTTACTTGGGCGAAGTTATTGCGGACCAGTTTGACTCTCGTCATCTGCTTACTTTGGTGAAGTAACGGTGGACGAGAGGGAGAGAGACTCTGTCATCTGCTTATTTAAGCGAAGCTACGGTGGACGAATGAGACTCGTCATCTGCTTGTTTGGGCGAAGTTACAGTGTGGACGAATGAGACTCGTCATCTGCTTACTTGGGCGAAGTTACAGTGGACGAGTCTGACTCGTCATCTGCTTACTTTGGGCAAAAGTAACGGTGGACGAGTGAGACTCGTCATCTGCTTACTTGGGCGAAGTAACGGGTGGACGAGTGAGATCGTCATCTGCTTACGTGGGCGAAGTAACGGTGAACAAGTGAGACTCGTCATCTGCTTACTTGGGCGAAGTAACGGTGGACGAGTCTGACTCGTCATCTGCTTACTTGGGCGCATAACGGTGACGAGAGACCTCGTCATCTGCTTACTTGGGCGTAGGCTAACGGTGGACGAGTGACTCGTCATCTCCTTACTTGGGCGAAGTTACGGTGGACGAATGAGACCGTCAATTCGCTTTCATTTGGCAGCGAAGAAGTTGGTGCGGACGAGTCTGACTCGTCATCTGCTTACTTGGGGAAAAGTAACGGTGAACGAGTGAGACTCGTCATCTGCTTACGGGGCGAAGTAACGGTGACAAGTGAGACTCGTCATCTGCTACATTTGGGCGAGCGAAGTTATGGTGGGACGAGTTCGACTCTGTCATCTGCTTACTTTGGCGAAGTAACGGTGTGGACGAGTGAGACTTGTCATCTGCTTACTTGGGCGAAGTAATTGCGGGACGAGTGAGACTGTCATCTGCTTACGTGGGCGAAGTAACGGACAAGTGAGACTCGTCACTGCTTACGGGGCGAAGCTACGGTGGACGAGTCTAACTCGTCATCTGCTTACTTAAGCGCAGTAACGGTGGACGGCGAGACTCGTCATCTGCTTACTTGGGCGTAGTAACGGTGGACGAGCAGACCGTCATCTAAGCCATTTGGGCGAAGTAACGGTGGATGAGTGAGACTCGTCATCTGCTTACTTGGACGAAGTAACGGTGGACGAGTGAAACTCGTCATCTGCTTACTTGGGCGAAGTTACGGTGGACAAGTCTGACTCGTCATCTGAATTTAAGAAGAATTATTGGCGCAAGTGGTCCTGCCAAATTATAATATCCGTGGGTGTCCTACAAGTAGCGATGCGCCACATCGTTTGCAAGCAAAAAATTGGACACGTTTTCCGGACAATATTCCGGCAACAGAATTAAAGAAACACCCTACAAAACGGTCTCACGTATGTTATAAACATAAAATAAGAAAAGAAACCACTTGGCAATGCAAACAATGCCAGGTACCTTTGCATTCACCGACATGTTTTGAAAAATACAACACGGTACAAAATTATTAGACTTTAAGTTGGTTCTTGTTCTAGATAAATATTTATATTTTGTTTCATTTATATATTTATTTATATTTTGTAACTAAAATGCTGTTTCAAAAATATATTTATATCACCAATATAAGTATGTTCCAAATAAAATGTATTACTTTCACATATTAATCCATATAACGACAAATTAAATCCGTCCCATGGGCATAAAAATCTTCAAATAATTCAGTACGCAAAGGGTTAACTTGACTTGTTTCATGATTGTATAATGTGACCATATTTCCCGTTTTTTTGGTAGCTTGACCCGTTGTCCCAACCAAAGCTTCGGGACGCCCAAATGGCCCATTTTTAGAAAGAGAGCAACCCACGATAACAATTTCAAACAAAAAGGTACACATACTTCCTGATGAGCTAGAGTTTTGATATTGCGGGCACTTGTGGCAATGCAATAGTTAAATATTCTTAGAACTTAAGCATTAATTGATGGATTAATTTAATTAAGTTTTGATTCCTTACTAGTGGAGTCATCTGATATTGAATTTCAGAAAAATTGAGTTTAAGATTCCCTATACAGTCGAACTTCTATATATCGAATTTGAAGATTCGTTAGAAAAAAACATCGATATATAGAAATTTCATTATACAGATTTGCCGCTTGGGTTAGCCCTCCTGGAACAAGATGCCCTACAATCTTGATACGATATCTTTACGATATTGTGCGGCGATCAGAATATCGTTGCAACATCGTGGCGATATCGTAAGATATCTTGTGCTAATAGCAGTGGCGAATCCGGACGGGGTCGGGAGGGGGGGGGGGGCTGAGGTCATAAAAATTTTGTATCGCCATGACGAGTGTCAACCCTCTTGGCTTATGTAAACCAAAACACTTTAACTTTACAGACTTTACTCACCTGACAATAATAATCCTAAAGAACACTACAATACTTTCGATAATTTAATAAAAAAATACAATGAAATAACTAGCCAAAAAATGTCTTCGGCCGCGTCAACGCTATAAGTACAAGTGGAATGACTAGAAAAGTAGGAACATTTTTGAACCTGTCAAGCCAGAAAGCAATATTGTCACGTTTTTATTATTTTTTTAAAAATAGAAATTAAGAACAAACAGTTATAGTAATTTTAAATAAAATCAAGAATTATGACTTCGCTCTGGGGGGCTGCAGCCCGATAGCCACCCACCCTGGATTCGCCACTGGCTAATAGAGATAGTTCGCATCGATTAATCTCAAAACTGATCCAAGGTAAATGTCATTAACTCTGGATCAGACAGCCAATCCAATGTGACCATACGTCCCATTTTTTGGTAGCCTGTCCAGTTGTCCTCGAGGATAGCTTCGGAACGTCCAAATGTCCTGTTTTAGAAAGAGAGCAACGCACGATAATAATTTCAAGGAAGAAGGCACCAAAAAAAATCTGACTGTAATGTCTAGTAGCCCGGCGATGACGAAACATGCACTTTACGTGTCACACATATCATATGTAAGTTGGTCAGAAGCCTCCTATCTCGCACTTAGTTCTAACTTCATTTCACCGTATGAAGTGGCAGAATGAAACACCGGGAATATTTAAATCGAAAAGTCGTTGGGTGGAACTGTTCAAACACTTTCGCGCTAATAATTTAAATCGTACGAACTTTCGTATAGTTATTGAATATATTCTATGTCTGCCGGGTACTAATATATCTGTAAAAAGGAACTTCTTTCTTATGAATAAGTTTTGGACGAGATAGAAAACACAGTTGCAAGTCGCAGTCTATAAAACAACGTTAATTACCAAAGTAAATTTTAAGAAATCCTGTCAAGAATGTCATTCTTTTTTAAATCAACATCAAATATAGTGAAGCAAAAATGTGTTCTTCAGAAAAATGTAAGTTCACACGAATTATTCATCTTCACGTGTTTACTCCTGTAATTTTCATTAACAAATACAAACTGAAGAAATATGTGATTCTTCAATTCACATAATCTTACCTAAAAATTAAAAAATGTCGCCTTTTGAGAAAAATATATGGTCACTTCAAGCAAATCGGATTACTTCAAAATCCATATAAATCAATTATTCTTCCGCAATTGTATTTCGTGACAAAGAAACTGCTTTAAACGCCTTCATACCTTCAGGACAAACAATTTCTTCAGTTTTAATTAGGTATTCCTTGATGAAATTACCTTCTGTTAAAGATTTTGAGTGTTTAACTATCAACTACAACAAGTCTTAGCTTTCATGTATTGCCGCTTCACTTTCTTGTAACACTTTAATAACTTAAAAACTGCAACAAGTCGTAGCTTTCATGTATTGCCGCTTCACTTTCTTGTAACACTTTAGTAATTTAGAAACTGCAACAAGTCTTAGCTTCCATGTATTGCCGCTTCACTTTCTTGCAACACTTTAGTAAT
>BGPR01003638.1:0-19276 GCA_013235015.1 Araneus ventricosus
CTAATTAAAATTTCGATATTTAAATGGCCGAAATGGCTTCCCTGGATTATTCCCCATCTTTTGGTACCTTCCGCGCGCTTCTCCGTTCGGCGGTTCGTGAGAAGATAGAGGGACATACATACATACATACATACGTTTGTTTACCTTCGAATTTTAATAGAGTAGATTCTTGGAGCTATTTAGTTGGCTAGAAAATGTTCAAGGCTTATTCTTTGCATAGTTATTAATGTTATTATAATTAATTTTGATTCTTTTTAAAAATAATTAAATTAATAATATGCTTAATAATAACTGTTTATTCTAAAAGCAAATAAGTTGTCAAAGTAAGTAAAGGAAAATAAGTGGAAGAGCTTTCTTGATTATTTTAATACTATTTTTTTACTGTCGAATTTCATTGAATTAAAGGAACATTTTTAAATTATAATAAAAAATGCTCTCAAACATTTGTAAATTATTTCATTTATAAATGAATGTAAAGTACCAGAATAATTTTTTCTTCTAAAATTTATAATAATTATTTATTTTTAAGTTTACATAAATTACATTAATTTAAATAATTATATATATATTAAGTACTTTCTTTTCGTATATTTTGTACTAGCTGTTTGCCTGTCGTTTCTTGTGATTAAAACACTTTCATGTCTAATATTTTTGATGTAGAAACTTACTTTTGTATAGAAAATTATAATACCCTAAATTCTTTTATAAACTTTACGTTCGGCTTTCTTCCAAAGTTCTGTTAATGTGTTCTAACAACAGTTCTTTGTATGTATTCTTGGTCTTTAGAAATAATAAAATATTGATACAAATTTTGAATTTGATACAAAATTTAATTTTTGAAAACATTTTCGAAATGAGGGTAACCAATTGAACATATCATGTCGTCTAAGTCACAAATGCACATAGTTCATTTCAAGTGGTGTAATAAATTGTCCAACATTCTCCCGAAGATCGCAGGTGAATTGCAGAGTCCAAAGGGCATGACTTTAAATTCATACAAACCTTCTGGAGTGATGAACGTCGTCTTTTCGCTATCTGCCAGTAAGCAGAGCAGAGATCCATGGAAGAAAAGAACTTGGCACCCTTCAAACAGTGCAGAGTCTCGTCAGTTCGAGACAGAGGATAGACGTCTTTCTTCGTGATGTTATTAAGCTTACGATAATCTACGCAAAAGCGCCAAATTTCATTTTTTTTTTCTTACAAGCACAACGGGTGATGACCAGGGACTTTCGGATGGCTGGACAATACTTTTATCGAGCATTTTGCGAACTTCTTCACTAATAATGCGTCTTTCGATTGGCGAGACGGTCTTTGATGGATAGGTGCATGATCACCATTATTAATGCGGTGTTTGACATTTGTTTGTGTGGCTGTCGACTTATCAGCTTTAGTGAAAACTTCAAAAAAGTTTGGAGCAGTTCGGATAGCTTGTCTTTTCGATCGTTGCTTAAATCAGGAGATACCATCAGTGTATAATCTATAAGGGATTTCGACATCTCCTTTAGTGTAACCAGGTTATCTGACTTGTCAGAAATTGCACATAAATGACTTTCTTTTAGGCATTCGGACCGACCTATGCACATCTCTTTAGGGATGATTCGTTTTTCAGACTGAGTATTGGCAACCCAAATCTCACCTTTGTCATCATGGTATGAAGTGATTAACGAAGGTACAGCAATATTTCTTTCTATGAACAAATTTTTATTTTCTTCTACCACTATATTTAAATCTCTGTCGACTTGAGACCCTGATACTGTTATTTTAGTTAGAGAATGAGGATTACAGTCTTTTAAGGCATACAACTTCCAAGCTTCCAGCGCTGAGATTTCTTAGCAAACGTCTAAAAAATAGTTTACTCCTACCACATTCTATCACGGCTTGAGAAGCTTCTAAAATGTGCCATCTAAGGATCACGTCATAACTACAATTCTACAAATCACGCCATAACTACAATAATTTCACGCAAAATACATTTTCCAACAAAACTTCCATTAGCAACTTTTAGAATTACATCTTTGGCATCAGAAAACATTACTTTCTTTAAATATTAACGATACTTATCGGAGACAACAGAAAATGATGCCCTGCCCCAGAATCCACCACAGCACGTATCGGCTTATTGTGTATTATCACGACGAGATGGTGACCCGTCATCTTTGCGGCCGACGGAGTATTTTCATTATATGCGGCCTCACCTCCATTGAAGGTCGCTCCGTTCAGTTTTTCTCATTTCTATGGCTTGGAGACTGACTGTATCGACGGTAGGGCGACGGTGATCTGGAGATCGGCCTCGATTTGGGGTAGGCGTAGATCGGAAAACGAGGTTTGGGCTTCTGAAATGAGGTTCTGTCGGCGGACTCGATAACTATCGGAAACAGCTTTCCTGTCTCTGTTGGAACGTACAACGTGTCCTGGACGTCCACAATGGAAACAAACTGGGAAGTTGTCAGCTGTTCTCTGTACATCAGTTTTCCTAGTCTCAACTGGTGGGCTGTAAAAAGGAACAAAGGGTTTTCTTTTTGCGGCGGCATATGTTGGTCGTTGTCGGGGTTCCACTGGCTTTACTGCGACAGGTACCAAAGCCTTTTCAACTTCTTCTTGAACAATTTCTTCCAGCGATTGGGAGTAGTAATCCACAGGTTTGTCAGTTTTAGTTAACATTCGCTGGACTTCCTCATGTACTATTCTGCGTATAAGGGATGCCAAGCCCGGCTCGTTCTCCATCGCTGCCATTGGTAAAGGCATTTGGAAGCTTCTCGAACTTCCTTCGTCCAACCCTCTTCTGCTTCATTTCCTCGGTGTAGTTGCGCCATTTAACTCCTTAATCCCGAGGGGTCATTTTCCTCCCAGCTCCTTTAAAACCGGGGGTTTTGCAGAGGATGCCACATTGAAGTGGACTCTTCCTTTCAGTGTGGTCTTTACCACACCATCACACTCCCCACTATTCAAAGTAATAAAGCTGGCAGCGTTCTACTTTGACTGATTTCCACGTGATTTTTCCGCGATGGTAGAACGCAGGTGGCCTTGACTGAAACGGGCTGTGAAAAAGACCCCAACAAGGATAATTGGACTCCCTACCACTCTTATCAATGAAGCCACTATCTAACCGACCACCCCTAATAAGAAGTCAAGAGCCTGAAACCGGCCGTCTTAGGCGTTAAGGCGAAACCTGTAGACCGACAGGAAACCGCCTGGCTAGGTATGAGAGGGTTAATAAATGTGTCATCCCCTCTCCCCCAAATTAAAATTGCTAAACATGGAAAGACAAGGACTTTCTCGGTTGCTCGTATTTTTATTGCCCTCGGAATTGGAGACCGAGGTAGGGCGGAAGTATGACAGCGCAAGCAGGAGTGTGCCCGCTCAACTAATCTGACTTCCGCGTGCAATGGCTAAATATGGTGCGTTTTGTGGTATGATGAAGAAAACGAAGTAGGCATTTTGTGAAGCATTCTTTTGTGTCAATGACAATAAAAAATCACCTTAGCAAGCCAGAAGGTATTGGTAGATCCCTTTTGTTTGAAGATATAAGGAAAAGAACTTTTTGTTCTCTATTTCCATTAGAAATAGAGAACGAAAAGTCCTCATTTCTGAAAAAACGAGACCATAGCTACAAGAATGAAAAAAAGGTGGAAGGGATTGCACATAATAAAAGCCTTCTAACAATGGTAACATGCATAAGTAAAAAGGCAGTTAAAGTTGGCGGGTTAAAAATCACATTTCAGCTCTAGTTGTAGAATTCCTAAATTTAGCATTCACTTAAATGTTATTTATTCTGTATTCAATTTTTTAAAATGTGGAGTTAGTTTAATCGAAACGTAAAGTTTTATATATTTCTTTCATGAAATTCAAATTCATATTTAAGAACAATAAGTTCTATATAATTTATCGAATGCCCTAATTTGCATTACTTGTTGAGACTGATAAAATCTATTTCACCTGCGAAACCTGATTTATTGGCAAAGCACTAAATATTGCGCTCTTTTATTAGCATCTTTCCAAGGAACACATAAGACAAATAATGGAATTCAGAGCTCTTTTAAAGTTTGTAATATTTCTTACTATTGAATAATTTAGTTATTAAAAACTTAGTCGATGAAGCACTTAGAAATATAATAAATTCATTCATCGAATGTCTTGTAAATCTTTCTACAAATTGATATTTTATACTTACAGTCTGCTTTATTACTCGTTAAATGAATAAAAGTAACAATTTGTAACTGTTTTAAGAAGGTTCGACATTCCAAACCCATGTAAGGCGTGGCAAGGTAGAAGGCAATGCACTTGGACGAGGATGAGCATCTCCTCTCACATTATTTCATTTCCACTCCGACAGTTATTTGTGTTCTTAATGATAAAAAAAAACTTTTGAATGTCTGTGTCAGATATGGAACTAAAAGAAGAACAGGTGAACCATTAGAAAAACTGATCTTGAGAAGGAGGGAAGGTTAATTCAACACCTCCAGCGGCTTACGCCGGCATGCAAAAAACTGCGTTTGGTTTTCAGATGAAAACTAATAATCCGAAATAGCCACATGCAAGGTGAAAATGTCACCACTTTAAACTAAACATTTTGGGAAAAGGAAGAAAATTCGCTACATTCTCTTTTGATGCTTTGACATTTGGTCGAGGTAATGCCGTAGCCAAGGTATGAATCCTTGCCCTTTAGTACAAAAAATGAGGTTCACTACTGATTTCAACTGAGTTTCTTGAAGTTTAAAATATTTCTTAATATGGACTAATTTATTTATTTACCACATTTTTGATGAAGCATTTAGGAATTTAATACATATTTCAACATCCTAATTGTTCTTTTCAGCATCAAAATTTATTTTTTATTTGCAGTCGGTTTAGTTACTGGCTATAAGAAAAATATTTGCGGTTTTCAGCTAACTCATGCGCGAATCAGCTGTGGATGTGACGGTCGAAGATAGGTATTTCTGTTTGCAGGCAACGAAGTGCGGAGCTCGCGTTGTCCATTTAACATATCCATCAATAAGCATTCTTGTAGCATTTGCACAACTTTCCCAACTGCTTTTCCACTTTCTTGCCGTGTTTCCTGATTGAGACATTAGTCAACATACTTTTAAAAAAATCATTCCGTTCTGATTCATAATGATAAACCAGCGGGACTGGTCTCCCCTAAACTTTCTCGTATACTTTCTAAGTGGAGATTCGTCAAAATCTCGAGTTCGAATTTATTTGACGATTACAATAATTTCTCTTTGTATACTTCGTATACGAGAAAGTAAAACAAAAAAACAAACAAACCTGAAATCAAATATCTGTTGACACGTTTCAAAAAAATATTACTTTGAAGCAGGAGCGATAAAATAGGCAATGCAATGAATACTAAAGCGAAAATTCTGTTTTGGAATTGAATTCCTAAGAAAACAATTTATACTACCACAACCGTAACAATTACAAAAGCGCGTGAATGAAAGATTTGCTGAAATAATGAGATCGGTTTGATTTACAACAATGAAAAAATTGTTAACAATTGATGCTTAAAAACATTATTTATTGTTGTAAATAAAATTTACAACAATAACAGATTGCTACCAATACGCATGCGCATGAGAATCGGATTAAAAGAAATTGAATATGCAATTTGAACGCCTCTTTTTGTCGGATTTGGCCCAAACTTTTATATGGATCTACATTCAAAACGATAAAACTGTGTACCAAATTTTATCCATTTAGCTATTCAAGTTTTTGAGTTAAAGCGTTCACATGACCGCGGACATACCAATAGACAGACTTTCCGTTGACTGATTTTGTCCAAACTTTTATAGAAACTTACAAATTATGTTTAAAGACCACATACCAAATTTCATCCCCGCAGCTCTAATAGTTTTCGAGTTGTCGTGTTCACAGACACACAGACAGACATAATTCCAAAATTGTGTTTTTCGGACTCCGGGAGGTCTAAAACGTGGAGATTTGTCAAAATCTCGAGTTCGAATTTTTTGACGATTACAATACTTTCTCTTTGTGTACTTCGTATACGAGAAAGTAAAAATTGATGACGGTACATAAACTGTCATTTTCAAAAAAATATAAATGTACTTGCAACCTTTACAAATGAAACGGTTCCGAACCGCTCGCCAGCAGCCAGTTCGCCGTTATGGAACAAGGTTTTCGGTTCGACACGAGCTGTTCGTAAACAGCGATGACGAACGAAATCCTGTTGGATTTTCTTAGTCAAGTTATTTGGCTCTTTCTTCAAAGGGATTCGCGTTTCAAGTTGGGGCGTGTTCAATTGCATTTCGTCGTTCCGAGCAAACCTCCTTCGAACATGCAAAGTGAAATCTGCAACCAATGTGCCTTCCAAATGTTCCAAAGACATATTCCATGCCACTAAGACTGACAAGCGATGATTAATTGTTCGAGTTGGGTTTGCTTCTTTCCAGTGGTTCGCGTTTGGTTAATTGTGGAAAATGATTTCGAAAGAGGTTCAGCTCCAACGCCTTTTGAGTGGTTGAAAAATACACGGCCTGGGTGTATACTAGGATGGATCGAAAATTCAAAGCGTGAATAAAATAATCGGCATAAGGTGCAAAACTTGTCTTTTAAGTGTACTAGCATACACGCAAAATTTTTTAAAGTTGTGTTTAATATCTTCCGGTACCCCAAGACACTTAAATATTTGCAGGAAAAAAAACTATTTTTATGCAAATTTCGAATTAAAAATATAAAATGCGTTAAAGAAACGATTTTACATGGAAAAACGTGTAGGAGAGAATGAAAATTGTTTTATTTTATTATTAAATGAATAAAATTAGTTTTGTTTATATAATATTATTCAGGGACCCGGAACTAACTTTTTTTATAACATTATAACACAATTTTACTTTATTTCGAAAACGAAGATAAACTACGCCACAATTTCGACTTCCTCTAAACTAAAACAGATCACTACAGGGGAAACCATGGCACAATCGTTCTTTTTTCCCTCATTCCCTTGTTGCTTTAATGAGTCAAACCCGTCTGGACTCTGAGTCCGAGTTCTGAGTAGAGAAAGTCTTGCGTCACTTCGAACTTCAAAGGCAAGTGAAACACCTGTCTGTTAAGTTTCTCATTGCATGCTTTTTTGAACAAATACTGTGTTTTTGTTATAATATTGTTTTCAGCACATTTTACAAAATATAAATCTTAGTTGAGAACATCACGAATTTTACATTAGAATAAACAACTGCTGTAATGTCTAAAGAAAAGAATATAGTGAAAAATACGAGGCAAAGAACTATGTATCCAATCTTTGGATCGCTGAATGAACTTCATGACCAAGTGTTACCAACGGTTTCTGACGTGTTAAAATATTATTTATTTATGAAATGTTAAATGGAAACGACGCTGCCTGTACGAGAGCCGAAAGAAGCTGAAATTTCTGAAGTGGTTGCTCAAAAAATTGAATCAATATGGATTAAATCTCCTATTCCCAATATATCTCAAAAGAGAGTTATTGAAAAAATAAGAAAATGTCATGGTAAATATCGCAATCTTTTAAAGCCCTACAAAGGGAATAGGAATGATAAAATATACCAACAAGAATTGTAAAATTATCGTAATGGAAAAATATCGAGTTTGTTCGATATCACATTTTGTAAGTGTACAAATTTCGATACATGTAAATGCCAAAAAGATATGAAAATTCCACTTGTTGAGTGAATGTTTATAAAAGATAAAAGTTTAGAAAGTAAAACGGTTATTGGAGGAGAGGACATAATTGCGATAAATAAAAGAGGAAAGGTGAAAAAGAAAAACAGATGGAAGGTGAAGGAATAAAACATGAAATAGTTAAAACTGATGCTGAATCAATGGAGCTACTTGAGCTCAGCTCTGTGTCTTCGTCTTCGTATATAGATACGGATGTAATTACCTTGGAATATCAATCACAAAAACGTTTAGATTTCCCTACCTTAGCAAGGGAATGTGATCGATATGGAATTTCAGGTAGAGAAGCTGCTTCAATTGCCAGTGCTGTTTTACAAAACATTGAAATTATACACGAAGGAGAGACTTCGTATGTGGTAGATCGCAATAAAATTCGTAGACAACGTAAAAAGCTTCAAAATGCATTTGTAAAGTCTGCTAAGTCAACAGTGTCTTGGTCTCTTTTAACCGGATTATATTTCGATGGGAGAAAAGACAACTCAAAAGTGCTAATTAAGAAGGACACAAAGTACTACCCAAAGACCACGAAGGAGGAGCATTATACTCTTGTAAACGAACCTAATTTTGTGTATATCGGACATGTTAATGCTGCAACAGGAGGAGCTAAAGCCATAAAAGAAACAATACTCAATTTTTTTTTGTATCAAATAATATGCAATTAAATGGGCTAACAGTAATTCAATGCTTTATTATTCTCTTGATGGAACTAGACATCAATAGGCCATTACAGTGGTGCATTTGTTTGCTTCATACAAATGAGTTACCTCTCCGTCATCTACTAAATTCTTTGGATGATGCAACAACTGGTCCTACAGAATTTTGTGGACCAATTGGTAAAGCAATTAAAACCTGCGAGGAGCTACCTGTAGTTTCTTTTTCTTCAATAAGCGTGGAGAATATGCCAGATAATATAGATATAATGGTTCTCAGCAATGATCAGCAATATCCCTATGATATTTGTCTAGCGATATCACGTGGTGAATGTTATTACGACCTGGCATTAAGAAACCCTGGTCCAGTTTCTCACTTAAGGTGGCTAACAACTACAGGTAGAATCTTAAGGTTGTATGTGGCCGCAGAAAGACCATCTGACAATCCTATTATTCTTGCGACATATATTATGAATGTATATGAACCTGTATGGTTTCATGTCGAGACAAAGCCCTCCGTAACAGAAGAAGCGTGGCATATTTAGAGACTTATCTCATTTTCTAGATATATGAAACCCAATTTAAGAAATATAGTAGATATTGTTATTCAACGAAATAGCATTTTCTGTCATCCTGAAAATTTGCCATTGTCAATGCTCAGAGATAACAGAGAGAATATAAGGTCTTTAGCACTACGAAAACTAATTTGTTCTAGAAGTGAGAGAAAATAGAGGATCATCAGAAGTAAGAATTTTTTTAAAGTACCAAAAATAGACTTTAAAGCAAAGGATTATTTTGAACTCATTAACTGGCAACGAGTTGGACGTTTTGAACCACCCCTTTTGATGAATGTGCCATTTAAAGAAATTGAGGTCATGGTAAAAGTTAGAAAAACGGAAGAATGGCCAAAATATGCATGTCATACCCAAGCTATAGAAAGATGTATGCGCTTAGTGTCTGAAGCGTCGGGAAGTGTATATAGAGAATAGAAGAGACACGACTTCGTATTGAATAGGATACAATCAAGAAGTCTTATCAAACATTATAATACCAAAAAGGATTACATCCTTTAGAAATATGTAAATCTTCAAACTAATAGAATTAATAAATCTATGATGTAACGTTCACTTTTATAAGTTTTGTGTTTTATTACTTTGACTACTAAATTTATACTTACTTCATGTATTATTATAAAATTATAATTATTTTCAAGTTTATACTTTAATACTTGAATAATCTGCCAATTTTTCAAATATTTTCATGAATTCACAATTTTTACTAGATATTTGTAAAAATGTCAATTTTTAACTTTTTGGGGGGCGCTTGAGCCACCAGAAAATGTGAATGAATTTTAATAATAATAAACAAACGTAAATTAATATACCCAAAACAAAACTTTCTTACCCGGCTATAAAGGAAATTTTGAAAATATTTTTTTTATAAATTTCCAAAAAAAATGTCAATTTTAACTATTTTTGGGCGCTTGGAGCACTAGAGGATATGAATGGATTGCAATAAAAAATATATGTAAACTAATATACCTAATACACATATTTCCCACCCCATGTCAAAAATAATTTCAATTTTTCCCCCTATTTTTTTCGATCCACCCTAGACAGGCTTTTAAATCCTTGTCTTTTTTAATTTTGATTTACATCTGAAAACATTGAAAGGCGAAATATAGCACTGAACTTATAAAAAAGTTCAGTGTGAACATGAGTACTACAAAAGTCATTCGAAACATAAATTCTATGATATTCTATAAAAGAAGAAAGTTAAATCTACTTTGTCAAACCAATCAAATATAAATAATCCTCATTTATTGGTTCCTAATGAAGGCATGAAATATATATATATATATATATTAAATTTCATTTCATCTTCAGTATGATTACACTTTTTTATATTTATATTCATTTTACTAAAATTATGTGCTGGCATAAATTTAAATAAAATAATACGGCGCCATCTTCAAAGTGTTTTTTATTGATACTGAATATCAAGTTAAACCTAAATAGGTTAAAATTTGCTGTAATATTGGAACAAACGTCATTGTCGAATTTGCATATTTATTTTTTAATATATTAGATAAAGTTTCCTTAAGTGTTTATGAGAGAATTCTATTTAAAATTCAAAAAATGGCGACAAAGCTTTTGACTAACCAACCAAAGGATATTTTCAGCTTTATATAACATAACCACTAAAAAAGAAATTTGATTCTTCTCCCAATCTTAAGAAACATTAACAGATTGTTCAATTTCCTGATAAGAATCACGATATTTTCTTCCTGGAGTGGCAACACCCAATGTCTTTAATGAAGACTGATGACTCGGGGATTCACTCATCTGCCTGAAATAATTACCTTCCACAGCAAATGATCCGGAGGGAGTGGAGGGGTCAGTCTTGGAACTGATGTATAATCGTTTTTAATTGACCGGGACAGGAAATCGAAATTCGATAGACTATTTGCACGCCATCAAACTGGAGGAAAATGCCTCCATACATACCAGAAAATGGATATTCAAACATCTAGTCAGAAACGACCTAACATTCGAATTAGTCGCATAAGAAAGAAGATTGTCATTTTTAATGACCAAAAGTATATTAATCTTAAAACATTAACAGCTAAATGTCTAACATTGTCAGTTCATTATCATGTGCCACACGCAATGTGCATGCGAAATGCATGCAGTGGTAATTTATTTTGAGATTTATTCAGTTTCTAAAATTTACTGCTTTCAGTTTTACATCACAGTACGGTGTAAGTAATGGCCTGCAGACTACTTTTCCCGGATACTGGATAGGCCATGTTTGACAAATCGCATGGCAAATGAGATATCCAGAATTTCCCTCATGCACTTTTTCTTCTCAAGTTTTCTAAAAGGCTCATATCCCAAGTACCACATGTTCACAATCGTGTACATTATTAATCGACATTATATAATATTGCTCGCTGATATACTCGTCGTTGCTCGGGATAAAAATATTTTCATGTCTACGTACTTACAATATTTTAAACTTAATAAAATTATTTTTCGCAGCAGAGTCTTTCGGTTTTCGCTCATCCACTCCCGTAAAACGTCAAAAATTGGCTTAATAACCGTTTTTTAATTAAATAATTTGAGAAGTAATATTTTTTGAAAATTGAAAAAGCACAGCAGATCTAGAAATTTACATCAGAATGGCAGGCGCAAATTTTATCTCGATAGTATCCATCGTTCAGGAAGACTTATTGTGACAGATAGACGGTAGAACACCATTTTTTTCACTCCATAGTTCCTCTCCCTTCGATAAGAACCGGACTAAGTAACCTTCAAAGACTTAACAGAATCATAAGGACCATTTAAAATTTTTTAAAAATGAAACAAAACATCTCATAGAAAGAGTAATTAATCCAATCGCACAGTAACTGGATTGCTGTGCAACTATATTGAAAGAGATATATTCTACGACATATTAGCGGAAATGAAAAGTCTGCCTGGAAACAAAAATGTTTAAAGAAAACAATATTTTCTTATATTAGCTTTCACAGTGGCAAATGCACGTGAATGAAGGAATTGATAAACAGGAAATTGGTGTGAATTTAATTTTATAAGAATAGAAAGTTTTATTAAAAATTGCGTTAAAATTAAATTTTACAATTAGAGAAAAAGTCTTACCCTAATGAAATAACTATCATTAAAAATACAATCTTTACTCTTTAAGATGGTGCAAAAATAATTTTGGTGTATTAAATACTTCAGAAGTTATTGGCGAAAACCTTTAAATAATTAGGCTTAAAACGGCTTAATTTTCGTTATTCAAATAAATATCTTAAGAACTAATTAATTCTGAAATTTGAAAATAGCACAGCTGACCTAGAAATGTACTTTCGAATGTCATGTGAAAATTTCATATAGCTCGCTTTCACCTTTTAGAAGGAGTTATTGTGTCCGACTGACACATATATTTTGTATTTTATATTATAAATATGATATTCTATAATATTATACAACATAGTGACTATTGTTCGATATTGTACAATATCTTTGTTCTGCTGGGGATACGAAATATTTGTTTCGTAGGAGATATACTTAGTGGTAAAAATTGTTTAAACAGAAGGATGCGTTTGAAAAAAGCTGGACATTTTTTAAAGACTCTTCCGACTTCTGCGTATAATGACACGAAGGGGTGCGTTTTGTACACTGTATTATTATTTGGAAATTCGAGTATCCATTTTGGAAGCTTTCTTTTTGATCCATTGAAAAACAATTTGACACCCATCTACAATTATGGTTAAAAGACCATGTGATGAATTTCATTTATTCAAGCAAATTTACTGACAAACAAACGAGATGCCGAACAACCGAGTAAAATTATGACTTGGCATCACTTGGTCAATTAGAATATTTCAAAAGTTTCTATTTATATTTGCACGAAGAAACAAAAGAAGTTCCGTACACTCTTATTAAACACCAGTAACCAATGCATTTGGTCAGATCACGAATTCCACAAACATAGATTAACTCTCTGAGCCTGGCTAGAGTAAGAATTCCATTGCATAAAATTCTGGAGTGAATTGTGACTCTCAAAAACAGAATGTAATCGTAACGTTCTTTACAGAAATTCCAGGAGGTCGACACCTATAGTTGCCCGAACAATTGTCAACAAAGAAAGGAACTCCATTTTTCCTAAAAAATTCACCCATGCACCCGAAACCGCCTGAGTTCGACTTCTGAATAACTGGCGGTTTGAGGCGGTATTGGGCTAATAGGGTTAAAAATATCCATTATACAGGTCAGAATGAGATGACAATGTAAATCTTGAAGCAAAATTGTAAGAAACTGACGCTGTTTTATAGGTTTATATTTTATCTGACAACATAAAAAGAACATAAAAATCAGTGAACATAAGCAAAGTTCGAAATTAGCGTAAACTCGACTAAAATAATGTTTTAATACCCAATGGTTTTCTTGAAGAGAAGAAAGTAAAATCTTTGTTGACATCTAAAAGAATAATATAATTTCCTGTTATATTTGTTCATAGTCCATGAATGGAAATGAAACTTACATTAAATGTCATTCGATTTTCGATACGACTATAGCTTTTATTTTTATATACTCCTATTTTATTACGATCATACAAATAAGTTCACATAAATTTAAATAAAACAAGATAACACCAAACGTAAAATACTTTCTAGGGATAGTGAATATTAAGTTAAGCATAAACAGATAAACACTTGAATCTATAGTGGAACAAACAATACTAGCCCAGCTGCATGATTTATTTTTAAAATATTACATAATACTATTTTCTTAATTGTATACTAAAGATTTATGTTTAAATTTCAGCAAAGAGAAAATAAGCTTCTGAATAATCTCTCAAATTAAAGTTTCAATTTCATATCAGATAACTACTTGAAAACAGAAAATTTGATTATAGTTCTTATTTTCCAAAATCATTATATTTCAATTTCCAAATATGATTTAAGCACAATTCTCTTCCTGGAATGGCAACACTCTATCTTATTAGTATGGACTAACGAAGGGGGGATGAAATGATCTGCTTAAATTAACTGGATTCGGAGACAAGTGACGGGGGGAGAGGAGCATGATAGATAGGATATGTCTAGGGAACTGATTTCCCATTGTTTTAAATTTATTTGGTCCTGATAATTGAAATTCGATTTTCCACTTTGACATTAATATTTGAACGAAAATGCCTCCTTAAGAAACATGAATGCCTCGGTATAGGATAGATAGTTTTCCAGATATAGTTAATGGTATTCTGCTATTGTTGCATAATTCGATTTTTAAAGACACATGGGAACTTATTATGTGCACCCAAATATAATTTATGTGAGTTGTACAACATAGACGGGTTGTCAAAGATTGTCCTTTATCATCCTTAACATTAATAAAGGAAATACCAAAACGTGAAACAAAATGCAGTTTGCGACAGAAGAACAAAGAAATTTGATTTTTTTACGTTACATTTATTATAGCTCTACCTCTTATTATAGCCTACGTCCCATCCTTCGTGATCACTGTGTAATGATGTGTCCGAGTAATCTTCATTGAATAATTTTGTAAGGAAAACCAGCTTCGCAATTCGGATTTATATATAACTAAAATTTTCATTGAAATTAAACATTATTTTCAGAAAAGAAAGCATTCACAATTGCTAGCTATCAGATAGGCAGATGCAACAATCTAAAACCGCAATGCAGCAACCTGCGTTAGTGACATCGTGTACTGTAAATGAAAATCCTTTCTCAAATATTGGTAAGACTGAGGAGAAATACTTACCAAATAATACTTCTATCCCAAAAAGTTTAGTTTAGAAGAACATTTTAAAAACTGCTAATAACTTTAATAAAACTTAGAAATTATTTTTTTAAAAAAAATTCCTTCGGTACGTTTGCGCTCCGTTAATCTCTGCAGGATTGGTAAGCAAAATCAACTCAGAAATCTGTTTTAACGACAAAAGGGAATCTATTATGATCTCTAAGGGATAATTTATATAAGCTGTAACATAAATAGTGCGAGAACATAAATAGTGCTGTTTTGCCGGTTGACCATTCTGGAGATCCCTCATACTTACCTTTTTCTGTTGGTTAACTTAAAAATTATTTTAAGCCTCAAGAACAGAGCTTTTTAAAGACAAATGAGTCTCGAGACAAATGGGTTGGAGTATAATAATTTAAAATAATGAAAGCTCGGATAGTAAAATTTTCTGAGCGGATCTGTAAATTCGAAAAATTTAGAGTCAATGCAAAAAAATTTATAAAATCAGTTGATAAGGCCTCCAAGTCAGAGCTTTTTAAATTTAAGGTCTCGAGGCAAATGGGTTGAAGTGTAATAATTTCAAATGATGAAAGCTAAGATAGTAAAATCTTCTGAGCGGATCTGTAAATTCGAAAATTTAGAGTTAATACAAAAAAATTTACAAAATCAGTTGATAAGGCCTCCAAATCAGAGCTTTTTAAATTTATGGTCTCGAGGCAAATGGGTTGAAGTGTAATAATTTCAAATGATGAAAGCTCGAATAATAAAATCTTCTGAGCAGATCTGTAAATGCGAAAAATTTGGAGTCAATAGAAGAAAATGTACATAATCAGTTGAACAGAATCGTGTAATATACTCTCGAATATTGTATACATTTTACACTGGATATTCGGACACGAGGGCATTTAGGGGACCAACCAGAAATTGATGAAATGGGTTCCGGCTCACTGCGTTTCACAAAAAACTTATAATGATTTGAAACTTTCATTAACGTTTGTGTCTGTATTGCACATTGCTGATATGAATTTTTGCAAAAATGGTACTAATATTTGCGAAGATATAAAGCTTTTCTTAAATATTCCCAAATTTTCCAGCATGATTTTTATTTCTTGCATACAGAGTTTTAAGCAAATTTCTTCGAAACTTTCGGAATACTCGATAATCTATTAGCGAAGCATTGTATTCAAATTTGAAGAAAATACTTTGATTACTAGACGAAATATGAAACTTTGTAGAAAATCTTTCTTTTATCTGCGCGTGTGTTTCATTCTTAATTTCACAACAGTATGTAAAAGAGTGATTCTGAAAGATATCGGCATTTCAACGAGATCAATTTCACCTGTTTCCCAGTTTTTTAATTACACCGATAACAAAATTTTATTAAGCTACATTTTCTGCTTTAAAGTGCATTTCCTAAAAAGATTAAAACATTTTTTTATAATAAATCAACAACAAGACATTTTACTACATTTGCAAAACCAACACTATTACTCTATCAGAGTTTATTAAAAGTATTTAGGTGGTCCAATTTGCAAAACTTCCCCTTTTTTAACTTTCAAATCCAAAATAGGCAAAATGTGGTTTGTTCAAATGCAGAGTGTCAGTTATTACCACTTCATTATTACTTGACACATGTCAACTACCGATTAGAGTTCGTTGTGTTTCTTAAATATATTGCTATTCGTATTTCAGTTCGCCATAGATATCAACGCGCCCCTTTCCCTGGGCCTTTTATTGGTCGTGTTGAACAATTCGTAAGGCCCCAGTTATAATCAGATTTGTTTCTCGTTTACACTGTTTCTTACGGAACATCTTACAAAGTCTTATCTACGAAACACCCGTTACTTTGCAGAAATCGTTCAAGCAGCAGAAAGTTTTCGAAATAATCTGTTATATTTGAGAAGACGTGGCATCAAATTCACTTCGATGTGAAGCGTTTATCAGCTCGTTCGGCAAAAACGTTGAACATCAACCGTCGTAGATTTGTTCCTAAGCGGGTTCATAATTCGAGGTAAAAATCAAATGAAGGATTTATTATTTTCCAATTCACTTTGAAAGAATGTGAATCAACTTAACCAGTTTTGAATATTTTTTTAAGCACCAAAAAAGGACATTCTGCATGATATTACCGAGTTTCACCGCCTTTATTACCTAGCCTAATGATTATGTTCGATGTGTTTAACCACGCTACGCCAATATACAGAGTGTTTCAAAAATATCTGGCAGAAATTAAAGGGTAGATCAGGCATATGATAAACATCGAAAATCGCCTAGGAACATGGGTGCGCAAATGCCATCCAGAGGCAGTAGAAGGCATTTAAAATAATGCAACGTTTGCCGCAATTGTCGACACTTTTTGAAATTTGCACATTTTTTCAAATATCTCTTCGAACTTCGACTCAACAAAGAATAGTTTTTAACTCACAATTTACATTGAAGTTTCGGTCTCCAGGGCAGTTTGGGGACCAACCAGAAATTGATGATGTTTAAGAGGGATTTCAGCTCATCCCATTTTATAGAAATCTGATAATCACTAGGCAACAAATTTTCAAAACGTTCCTGCTTCCGAGATGAATATAGTCAATTCTTAATGAATTCAATGTGCTGGACACGAATATGACAAAGAAACAACTGAATTGGCTACGGAATTTGTTTGTAATGCGCACGCATTGTTTAGAAATGTGTATATATGTACATACATTATAATACATGTTATGAATACCTTAATCTGCTTCGGACTTTTGATTTCTTTTGGCCTGTCGCTTGTAATGGACGTGGAGAGCATCTCTGATGAGCGTCCAACAGTAGTCAGCTAACATTGCAGTGGTCCAATTCCCCTGGCACCGTTTTTCCATGTTGGCAATGTCCTGATGAAAATATTCGCAGTGCTCATCACTGAGCTTCCCGCAGTTATCAGGGAAGAAATTCAAGTGGGAGTCCAGAAAGTGGATCTTTATACACATATTGCAGCTGTAATCTTGAAATAAAGCTAACATATACTGAACCAGATCGTTGTGGTTTTCGGCCCTGTCATTCCCTAGGAAGTTTGTTGAAATTTGATAGAACGCATCCCAAACCTGTTTTTCTTTACTTCGAAGGAGTTTCTCAAACTTGGGGTCTCTAAAAAGCTGTTTAATCTGAGGCCCCATGCAAACAAACGCCTTCTTTAATTTTTGCTACACTTAGTCGAGGGAATTTTTCCTGCAGGTACTTGAATGCTGGTCCATTCTTATCCATGACTTTTACCAAGTTTTTGATAAGGCCAAGCTTGATGTTCAAAGGAGGAAAGATTATTTTATACGTCTCTGCCAGAGGTAGGTGCTCTAAATTCATTTCTCCAGGCTAAAAGATGCTCTCTGAGGTCAATCTCTCTTGATGTAGTGCAAAGCGATTGCTCTGCTGTCCCATAGATAAAGAAAACAGCAGTACTTTGTATATACTAGCTGCAAACCCATCAACAGACACAGTACCTTCAAGTCAGCACAGATCTTCCAGCCATACTTACTGTAGATAATCATCTCCAAAAGCTGTTTTAGATTGTGGTAAGTCTCCTTCATGTAGACAGCATGTGCGACATGCATGTATGGATGGAAGCTCGTTCCCATTATTCAGCAAAACCGCCTTGAGACTCAGTTTTGAATCATCTATAAACAGCCGCCATTCATTGGGCTTATGTGCAATGCGGAGCTCTTTTAGTAAGGCATCAATGTAGCAGCAGAACACAAAACTTTCTTCTTTTTCAAAGAAAGATTCGAAAAGCAGATGACGTGCGCGAAATGAAGTCACTCGGACATTTTCTTCGAGAAGATTCCACTGTTGAAGTCTTGCGGCCAATATCTCCTCTTTGCTTTTGGACAAATCCAAATCGCGAACAAGATCATTCAGTTCAGCCGAGGTAAATAATTAAATTATATAATAAATATAATAAAATATATAATATAATGCATATATTGAATTATATTAGATTTATAACACAAAAAACGTAAATATCTCTGCAACGAGAGCCAATCAGCTTTTTTCAATGTGATATTCGTGTTCAGCACGTTAAATTCATTCAGGATTGGGTACTTTCACCTAAGAAGCGATTTCATTGCTGCCCAGTGTAATGGTTTGTGACTTTCGCCAATTATTTTGTGTGTTATACGCAATATTTACATGCCTGTTCGGGAAGATATAAAGGTTTCTTTAAAAATCCCAATATACTCGCATGCATTTTACTTATAACTTGCAGCTTTTTGAATCAAATTGTATGGAACTTACAGAATATGTGACAATATGCTAGAGTAGCATGGTCTAACAATTTGAAGTAAATACTCTGAATATTAGAGAAGGTATGAGTATTTGTAATAAATGATATTTTAAATCGCATGCGCTGAAGGTAGAATAATTTTTCTTTCCTTACTCCAGAGCCAAACATAAAAGGCAACTTATATAAAAATTTCAGTTCAATACTTTTAAGATTCAAAAAGATGTAGGCATTTTGGCCAGGTTTATCAGTTCAATACTTTTAAGATTCAAAAAGATGTAGGCATTTTGGCCAGGCTATTTTATTTCAAATGCCATCTGGTGACTCTAGATGGCGTTTGCGAACCCATGTTCCTAGATGATTTTGTATGCTTATCGTATGCCTGACCTATCCTTTCATTTTTGCTAGTTATTTTTGAAACACCCTGTATAAATGTC
>BGPR01003638.1:19286-117587 GCA_013235015.1 Araneus ventricosus
TTACATAATTCCAAAACTGTCCAATACAGAATTTCTTGAATAATAACTAAACAACATTAAAATAAAAATAATAAAGAAAATAATAAGAATAACAAGAAAAATATGAAAAGAATATAGGAAACCACAAATTTAAACAGCACCAAACAACAAATCAAAACTAAACAAACAAGACAGCTGTGGCTAGTAAACAGGTACGTGTATTTACAAAAAAAATATAGTTAAAACATAGAAAAAAAGACACATTTATAAAAGACATTTAAACTATATATATAATAATAAAATATAAATGGGGGTTCCCAGATGGAGAATTTTAAAAAGTCCAATCCCCTTCTATCATTTTCTTTCCATTTAAATTACATTTTCCATCTCTTGAGCTAGAATATTTTTAACAATAAATTTAATACCTTTTCTGGATTGAACCTTACAATGCGCTGAAAATGATACAGCTGCTTCTGCTGATATTTGAAAAATGTGATTCGATTTCTGTTGAAAACTAATAATCCGAGATGGCAACATGGAAGGTGACAGTGCTCCCAGTCTAAACTAAACATTTTGGGAGGGTACACGAAATTTCTCTACACTCTCGTTTTCATCGACATTTGGTGGAGATTTGGTGGTGGTGCCCAACGTACGAGACTTTCCCCTTCAATACAAAAAATAAAGTGTTCTGATTTTAATATAGTTCTTTAAAATATTTTTTACTATCGAGTTATTTATTTATTTACCACTTTTTTTATGAATCCTTAAGGAATATAATACATTCATTCATTTTAAGATCTACAAGCTAGAACGCGAAGTTCGAAGTTCTTACTCACAGTCGGCTTAATTGCTGGCTAAATTTTTTTAAAAATTAAAGATTTGCTACTTGCCTGTAAATGCAATGAAGTGGTTAGATGATACTTGAGGCTATAGGCACCAAGGATGTGGTGTGGCGTCATGTCATGCAAATGAGATTGACGAAGGAATTTCTTCCGGGGAGCAAAAAATGTATTGTTTACGATTAGTATTGAGATAATCGCGTTGCCCATTCAATATGCCAGTCAATAAGCAACAATAAAACATTTGTGCATTTTTCGAACAACTTTTGCATCTGTTTGCAATGTTTTCTCTTTGACCTTCAGTTCGACGTACTTAAAAGAATCTTTTTATCTATGACTTTTATGAAATTTTAAATACAATAAGTAAACTGTCATTAAAGCCGATTATTCGTTTGGAAGCTCAACAGCTAGCGGGCAAATGGATTGTAGGTGTGAACGGCAATTTGGGTTCGACGCGAGCCGTTCGCATTACCAATTCCTGTCGGCTTCTCGGTGAACGCAAAGGGATTCGCATTTCACTTAAGGACGTGTTCGAGTACATTTTATCGTTCCCCATAAATCCCCTTCGGAAATGCAAGGTCAAATCTGCAACCAATGTTTATTCCAAATGTTCCATAGAACTTCCTCCTCTTCCATTGACGATAGAAAAGCGATGATAATTGATTCGACGTGGAGTTGCTCCTTTTCCACGTTTCACGTTTGGCTCATCGTGGAAAATAATTCTAAGGAGATTCGAACCAACCCCTCCCGAGCGGTTAGGAAGCCGTTCGATTCAATAGTGTATACGCGCCTTTAAATCCTTCTGCTTCATAGGTTTGTTTTGCTTCTGATAACATAAGAGAACGAAACATACCACTCAACTTATATAAATAATGTTCAGCGTGAATATGAGCTCAAAAATATAATTTAAAACCCAAACTCAATGATAGTCTTGCTAAATAGAAGAAAGTAAAGCTACGTTGTCACCCGAACAAATCTTAATATTCCTAATAATACAAAATTAACTAACAGATTAAAAATTCCTATCATAGGACAAAAACAAATACGGAAATGATAATAAGAAGAAGAATCCGGCAGACAACTTTCTCAAAGGTCACTCTCTCTCTTCTGGTGAATTCAGAATTGGGATAATTTTCTATAGAGAAACCGAATTATAGATAGTCAAATACAGGGTTCCTCTGTGACCTGAATTATCCTAAGATTGAACGAAAAGCAAAATACTTCAAAATGCCTTTAAAACAAAAAGCAGAAGAAAGAAAAAACAGAAAACCTTACCTTCTACGCTGGAAACATCATCAGTTAGGCCAATGCTACCGATTCGAATAATGGCTCCTAAATATATGCAAAACAACAAAGATATACTGATTTGAACGCCTAGCTCCTAGCTCCATCTATTTAGGAAAAGACCAAAGTAATTGCAAAGTCTCCAGGCCTTCTTTAATTAAAATTTTATAAATAGAGAAATTTTTTGGAACATTAAATTAGTAATTAAATTATCTTTAGCATTTATAAAAGAGGTGCGGTTAATGCAAATTCTTTTACATTTTTTTTTCATTTGAGCGAAGAAAGTATTTTTTATAATTTTGTAATTAAGATTAGTTTTAAAATCGCATAAAGTAATGACTCTGAAATTGAAATCATTTCTTTTGTTATATACACCTACTGAGGCATCTAAATCTAAAATCTCAATGACCAAATCCAAATATTTACATTTATTAATTTAATTATTAGTTTTCTTTAATTTTAGCTCTTTTGGATAGCTATTAACTAAAGATTCAAAGTTCCGTTTTCGTTTTTGTCCTATGATAGGATTTTTTATTCTGTTAGTTAATTTTGTATTATTTTCAGTGCATTCCTGGAAGCTGCTGCGTTTTGCTGCTTCCAAATACGTTGTGTTTTTTTATGTCTTTTGTTATTCCTGTTCTTTTTGTTTTAACTATTTCGTCGTATCTAGTGTGTTAATATACCTAATATATTGGTGCGATACCTTGGAGTGAAAAAAAACACATTTTATTAAATTTTATTTGTTCTTTAATACGACTACTCTTTATTTCAATTTACATTCATTTTACTACATTTACATGATGACGTATATTTAAATAAAATAACATGATGCCAATCACAAAGTGATTATTATGGATAATGAATATCAAGTTAAATATTAATAGATTAACACTTGAAGTAATATCGAAACATGTATATTTGGCACGTTTGAATAGTAAATAATTTTAAATATTGAATAAAGTTTCCTGAATTTTTTATTAGAGAATTCTATCTAAAACTCAAAATTGAGACAAAGCCTTTTACTGACCAGCCAAAGGATATTTTCAGTTTCATGTAAGATAATCACCAAAAATCAGAAAATTTGATTTATCTCTTCCAGTCTTCTAGAACATTAACAAAAAATTCCAATTTCCCGATAAAGTTCCCAATGCAATTCTTTTCTTGGAGCGGCAACACACAATGTTTTTAAGTAAGACTTACAACTTGGAGATGCTGCTTTGGGTTAAGCAGCATCAACTGGTAGGGTTAGTTTAGTTTATTTGTATTAATATTATTTTGAAGCCACACGAGGGATATTTTGTGGCAAAGATCGTAATTTTGAACCTCGGTCAGATGAAGAGGACGACACCTGAGCTAGCACACTCCTCTCCAAACTTCCGCACCACACCAGCGGTAGGGCGTTTGGCCCTCTACGTATGATTTAACGTGCAACAGGCCCAATACAGGACGGATCTTCAGTGGAATCGGGTTTCATACCTGGAACCCTCCGGCCCAAAGGCCGAGATCTTACCACTTGGCAACCGCGGCCTCTATCAACTGGTAGAAAAAATGTAGTTGGATTAAATTTCATTGTAAACATTCTAATTTACGGTAGTAGCATTGTTCCTAACCGCGCTCTTAATTCTATGTAAAATGTAAATGAATGCTCTCTTCATGTTTCTTCGCTTTGAAAGAATACGAACACACTTACACTATTTTGTAATTTTTTAAGCCCAAACTAAAGACGATCTTTATAATGGGGCTATTTATTCCCCCGAAAAATAACCTTTTCTGCTTTACTTTTTTTTCATGAAGTAGCGAATCCAGGAATTTCGTCGGGGAGGGGGGCTGAGGTCATAAAAAGTTTGCGTGGTCGTCACACCTCCAAATTTTACTGCATTGAACGAAGATGTTTTCTCTATCTTTTATCATAAATTCTTTATTATAATTCATTCATATAGCTGTAAACATATATTGCAGCAGGCGATCTGAAAAAAATCTAAGTTAACCTATCTAACTAAATATATTTAAATCGCCTGGTGAGGATGTTGTAGATACAGAAAATAGTATTACATTTTTTTTATTATGTTGCAGCAAAATACCTTGACATTAAACTTAACAAATTAGAAAATGATAGCAAAGATGATATTCATACGACGGCTCTTTCGACGTAACTTATTGAGCACTTCATTGACATTTATGTCTATATTTAATATATGTTCATAAGTGCAAGAGCGGTAAGTCTATTTTTGTTTTCCTCAAATACATCTTAAATCTTCTTCCTGAACTGTAGATCTTCTTTCGAGTTGGTTTTGTCATTGGTATTGATGCAACTATTCTAAGAAGTTCGTGTATGTTGGGAAACATATCTTTTTCACATTTATTTAACATTTCAAAAACCGATGATTTGGTCCTAGGAAATTCACTCAATTGTCTTTTCTATAGTAAATATTCAGCATGTACTTCATGAGGGCACCATTTTCAAGAAGGTCATCCCCATAAAATTTGATTAATATATCGAAATCGTTGATGTTCCCTGAGCCAGATACCAAGCAGAGAACGAAGACACAATATCTTTATGAACTAAAACCCTATTCTGAGTTTCTGTAATCATGGCATCCAAAAATTGGAGAAGGATAGCAATAAGATAATAATATCCACATTGAACCTATAGACTTGTCGTTTATATGTCCTCAGAATAATGATTGGTATCTCATGTTTCTAGCACATTGTTCTTGCTTTAGAAAAAAGTATCTCAAAATTATCATCTACATTTTTTCTTATGTCCAACAATTGATCTTGAAGCATCTGGGCGTGTTTTACCTCGACAAGCAAATCCAAATCTTCTTTTCGTAGGTATCTACTTAATAAATTGCTGTAGCTAAATACGAATTCGATTACAAAAAGGGAAACCATAAATTTCACAGTCCGGGTGGAATTGATTAATACAGTGGAACCAGTTGAAGCGTCACGGTCAGTCCAATGACTAATTTCATCCAAACTTTCGCATACAGCAACCAAAAGTTCAACGAAAATCATCATAGAATAATATCTCTCCACCTATCTTGTGGGGCATAGTTTCTTTAAATGCAATTTCTTTTATTCGGGGCAAAATTCGTCGATCTTCTTTGTTAAAACTTCTTGTCTCTTAACGGTGTGAAGGAATGAATATGTCTTTTCAATTATCCCAAAACAATTTCAGATGCCTTGTACTCGGCCAGAATCCGAGACTGCAAGATTTAAGCAGTGTGACATACAATGCACATAAATGGATTTAGGTTGATGTTTGATAATACGTGCTTGCGTCCCTTTAAACTCTCCGGTCAGAACACGAGCGCCATCAGAACATTGTGCTTTTAGATATTTGACGTCTAGACCCAGAACTTTCAGAGTTTTCAAAATTGCCTGTGAAATACTTTGAGCAGTTGTAGAAGTAAGAGGACCAAAACACAAAAAATGTTCATACATCTTCATCTGCTCCTGGTCGAAATATCTCAGACAGAAATACATTTGCTCAATAGTTGCAACATCAGTTGTTTCATCAATCTATACTGAGAAATATTTTGATTTTTATACTTGTTCTATAATTTTTATTTGCATCAGGGAACCTCAGGTTTCAAGTATTTAGTTTTGGATCACGAAACTGGTTTATAGTGCATTTTTCTTCGCAGTTCGTAGATGTTTTTCCAGGGGCAAATCTTAAGATAGCCCTGAAATTTCCTTCATTTTTAGAGAGTAAGTTATCTAAATCAATTGGACAACAATTCCTATGCCCGCGTAATGCCAAACCTTGTTTCCCATACAATATTATGGTTTAGATTATGGGCTTCAGTCGCTCTCTATTTTCTTAAGCCTCTTTGATTTTATTCTGATCCAATAAAATATCCACAGATTTTTGTTTGTATTCGTATATTTTCTTTAAGTTGGTGTAATGCAAAAATGAATTTTTGTGAAACTCAAGGCATTACGGTTATTGAAATACTCTAAGGCTTGTTTCCAATTCTTAAACCCTTCTTGCACCAATAACCTCTAGATTGTGAATATGTGTCCAGCAAAATGCGTATCAAAAAATACACAATATTTGTAGTAAGCTGAGTCTTCGACTTCAGGGTACGTCTGCCAGGGATACTTTCCGAACTATGCATACTGAAATTTTCTGGAGAACATTTCGTTTGATGTGGAACTTGACGGGATATAGTAATTTTCGTACGGGTTCCATGTAAGTTTCACCAATTCCAAATGATTTTTTGAAAATTTTCTTTCAGTAGAATGACATCGTTGTCACTTATATTTTGAGGGGACAACAAAATTTCATCATTATTTTCATTATTATTTTTTAAAGAACCATGAATACTGCAAGAACTTGAACTAGGTATACCATTACCTATCACTGAAACACAGTTATCTATTACCAATAAAGAACTACTATGATCCATCACCATTATTCTCGACTGCTTCGGTTTCCACCATATTAGTTTTTTTTTGCCTTGGAAAAAAAATCAGCAGATAAGTTTGCTTTCTTTTTTCCATTTTTTATTAAATCTGGAGTAATAACAATATGGTTATATACTTGCTCGTGTAGTAAATTTAAATTATCACAAAATAAAAAATGTAATGATTAAGGGCGCTAACTAAACATAATAATTTAATAATAATAACATACTCAAATTCTCCTAAAGCCGTGCTCCATTATAATAAGTATTATTTTTAGTAATAAATCTATAATGGAAATTAAGAAAATTTTGCAAATCACTTATCACTAATGCCAAAGTTATCGAATATCAAAGCTCATGTCTTATGTAAATCAAAACACTTTAACTTAACTCACCTGCCAATGAGAATCAAAATTTCAAAATAAAATAACTAGCAAAATGTTCCGCATTAGAGCTACAAGCACGACTGAAATAACTAGAAAATGTAGAAAATTTTCGAAACCGACAAATTCACCCTCTTTTTCAAATTCACCATTTTTTTCATACTTTTTTTTAAAATACAAGAAGTAATACAAGAAGTTTTTTAAAATACAAGAACTGATAAGATTTAGTATACAATCTGTAATTGCGCATCCATGAATCACTCACTTACTGTTTTACTCTTTGATGTACCATATCATAATATTTTTCTTGTCGCTCGCTGATTGATTAATCTCTACCTAAAATGTACATACTGTTCAGCAACGGATTCCGAGACCACAACTTTTGGACGATTTTACACTTGAAAGGGGTGTCAGGTAATGAGTCATATGAACGCATTTCCGGACTTATTTATTAGATCACACTCAGTAAAATGTAAACATCACCTTTCATTCTTCACTTCTCCCCTATTTTGATGAAAATAACTCCGCCCTGCGCATGCGCAAAAGCGCGGAGGGTTTCCGAATCCGTTGCTATACAATATTTCTTTATTTTTGCAAACAATAAATTTTTATTTCTCTTGCTTCGATACAAGGCTGCTAAATTACTTCAATAAGAACAAACAGATGTAGTGATTTTTTAAAAAATAAATAATTCTGATTTAGCTCTGAGGGGCCTGCAGCCAGATAGCCCCCCCCCCCGGATTCGCTCCTGTTTTCATGTCTTGTGATGTCAAAATTTTGGAAAATGCGAAAAACAAATTGTGCATTTTAAGCGTTCTGTTCTTAGTATTAATATGCACAAGGTATAGTTATGTACTAAATCGATTGGCTCTGAAACTTTGTAATTGACATTTTGTCGCTGTTTTGTACCGTTGTTGAGACTGAAAAGACAACTCCGAAGTTTGCCACCAGGTGTCGTTTTAAGCTATCTCATCACATAGCGCATAGACGTTTCACTATACCTAGACACTATTTTTATGGCTTGATCTGCCGTCGTCCTGAAGTTAAGGGGGGCTTAATTAAGTGGGCACCCTGTATAATATGCTTTAGAGATGAAGCACTTTGTGAACCTCTCCAAATGATTTGGTTCTGTGTGTAATACCAAGTTATGCCAATTCGTTATTACCGAGTTGTAGCATTAACTTAAGGATTATTCTCTGCATAATGAGCAGTAACATGGAGTTATTTTTCTTTAACTATAACATACACTTTTTCACTGCCCAAATGAAATTTATTTTTAAAAATGAAATTTATATTTGACTCAAGAGATGTGTTGCTTAATTTATCGAATGTCCTATTTTTCATTGCTTTTCTGACATTTTTACTGAAAAACTATTTCATTTGCTAACCTATTTTATTGATAGGTATGGACATATTATGCTGCTTTTTTGAACACAAAAAATTGACTTTTTTAAAAATTGGTATGTTTTAAATGTTTTTTTCTGTAGTTTGTAGTAAAAACAGTTTCTTATAGAGTTCTTTGAAAGCTTGGATGCTGACTAACAGAAACAAAAAAATATAATCATTAACAATGCTTTCAAGAAGGCACGGTGTTCCGAGAGATGTTGATTTAAGGTGTGTATCAGTGAATCAGAGAAAAGTGTCGAGCATCTAGTGTATTGTTCAGCAAAGGATTCCCAGACTACCACTTTTGGACGATTTTATACCGGAAAGGGGTGTCAAGCAATGAATCATATGAGCGCATTTCCTTTGTTAGATCAAGCTAAGTAAAAGGTAAACATCTCCCCTTCCATTCTGCCTCTGGTAGTTATGGAAGGGGGAGGGCCCGTTAAATGATTTGCCTAAGGGCTTATACAGGACTTAATCTGGCCTGTTGTGTTCTGTTCTACATTTTTTGATATTTAAAATAAATATATCGAGGGATACTACTTGGATAGTGAGCTTATGATTCATGAACTTCCATAGTTTTTTTTCCAGTTTTATATCACAGATGGGAATATTTTACTTGAAATATTGGCAATTTCATTTATTTTATTTTCACATCATCCAGCTCATTCTTTGGTACTTTTATATTGCTTTTTTGTTAAATGTTTACATTTTTCTGTTTCTTTTTAAATAAAATTGTTTAAAATAATTGTACTTATTAACCTTCTCCCAATTACAACCTAATTTTAATAATTAATCTCTTAAAAATTGACTGCTTTGTCCTTTTCATCTGATCGCGGTTCAAAAATACGAAGTACGCCACAAAATTGTTCTCGTGATGCTTCAAAACTAGACGTTAGTATAATTTAAATAAGCTATTTGTGTCGTGTAGCTGCAAAAGTAACCATCTCCACTTTTCAAAAGTACGTTTATTCAAAGATTATATGTCCATTTGACCCTCTTAACATCTCACCATCATGAATTGGTAATTACAATGCATTGCCAAAATGCTTCAGTTTATTTTTCAAATCTCATTTTGACTAGATGCTACTGAAGATCCGCTTTTCTCAAAACCTTTCTTATTTGGAGATGGCCACTTTACAGCTACATTTATTACTCTGTATCTTAATTCGAAAAAAATTGCGTTGGTGGTAAAAGCAATTAATATGGTTCAATTTAAAGCAGGAATTATTTAGATTACCTTCTTACTTTTAAATAAATATTTAAGAATCTATAATTTATCTTTAATTTTTTTTAGTTGAAGGGGGAAAAAAACAACCAAATCTCTAATGAAATTATAAACACTATTGCTTCGTTTTCAAGTACGAGATAAATGGAATGAATCTTTTATTTATACATTTCTAATGTATCAAAAATTTCACACAAACAACTGTTTGAATTCGACACTTTGTTGCACTAGAAAGCAGAAACAAATGAATGAGCTCGCGTCAGAAAACCCGCACGTGTGGTTGGCCGTAGTTTGGATACTGCCGCTGAAAGAAACGGCGAAGAACCGCCTCGTGAGGCCGTTGACTTAGAAAATTTTCTGCGTCACCTAAAGACGGTCTTCATCAAGTTACTGAGTTCTGGCAATTTGTGAACCTAGTCTAATGCTTACGTTTTGTTTTCTCAATTCATGTTGCCTGGTTATAGCATTAACTGGTCATTGTTTGAAAAAATAAAGTTTATAAAGGAGCTCTTTGAAAGTTCGAAATATTTATTACTATTGAAAAATTTATTTATTTACCACTTTTTATTTGAAATATTTATGAATTAAGATATTCATTAATCTCGCGAATGACTTTAAATGTTACTGGCACTAATTTCATATTTTCAGACGGCTTGATTGCGGTCTAAACGGAAATAAAAAGACAAGTATTCGAAATTCGTTGAAGAAGACGCGGCATTCCAAGTATCGTTAATGTAAGGCGTACAGTGAGTTAGTGAAAACCTTTGATCACCTACTGTAGTAGAATTGATCCCAACCGTGTTTGTAATCCGAGGGAAAATGCAAACTAAGGCTTAGTTTTCAATTTCTTCATTTTGATGAAATGTAATTCAATTTGTCAAGTTAAAAAATATTTGAAGCACCTAAGGATGATCTGCGTCAAGTTAGAGACTCATAGCACCTTGACAATATAGCCCAATGAAGTATATGTGTGCGTTGAGACCTTACCCAAAAAGTGGTTGGAATATCAATTTCCATTTTATTGGTTTATTTTGTTGCTCTTATCTTTCTACTTATTGTTCCAAAATTTCAAATTTGCTTCTTTAATATTTCATGAGTTATTTTGATTTTTATTTACGATGACAAATGAGAAACATGATCAAATGACAACTTTAAATGCTTTAATAATATAAATAAACTAATAAAAAGTTCAAGTCGGACTTTTCTTCACTTTCATGTTTTCAAAATGCTAAGGCTGTTTCTCTTTTTAAAAAAGCTATATCATAAGCTTTCAAATATTTTTGTAATTGTTTATCGCTATAATTCTAACAAAACCACTGATACAATGAGCATTAAGCTGCTCAGTTTTCTTATATACAAGATATAAGTAGAGGCAAATTTCTTCATTTTTCACTATATAATGTAGTAAAAAATCTATATTTAAACGAATATTAGATGCACCTTAAAATCCACGCACTGTTTTGTATAATATATTTCAGTGACTCTACCAATACAATTTAAAGCTAAATTATTCACATTTGAAACAGTAGTATGGAATTATTATGAAATTTAATTTTATTTAAATATATATTTAATTTCCAACTAAAAAGAAGGATCAAAAAATGAATTTTTCTCTTCAAGATGCCTTTGTTATATCCTTTTCCGTAAGCTTCAATATAATGAAACCGCTTTCAATAATACAGCGAAAAAAAAACAGTTATAAATGTCTCCCTTTTACCAAGTAAATCCAATTTGTTGTTAACTAATTGCAGCATTCACATAACATTTATTTGCATTAAAACGGGTAAAAGCGGTTACTTTCTCACTTAAAATGAACTAATATTTTAACATGTTTGACATGTTTTAATTACATTAACGTTTTAAAAGCTCGTTTACGAAATTTAAAGTAATATCAGACATACAGAAAAAACCATTTTCGCAATAGAACATGGGTTTAGAAATGGAAAGTGGTTTCGATACAGGTCAATTCCCTTTGTTCGATGCGGGTTTTCGTCAGTACACGAGTTTAAAAAAAAGTATACACCAGACGAAACGTACAACACAAATTGAATGGAATACAAATTTAAAATGGTACAATAACCCAGTTGCATGACTAACAAAAAGAGGAGCGTATATCAGCTCAGACGGTAATTCCTTTCAACACTTTCTTTAAGTATTCCAAACATTTGTTCATGCTGCGTCCTACGTCCCGCTTATGCCGCATATTATTTTATTAATTTGAATTCCACACAATCTGTGTTGTACATTTCATATGACGTGTATCCTTTTCTCTTCTTCATTTATCTGGAAAAGAACCCTCTTTCTCCCATTATGCTTCCGTTCTCATGTTCTATCGAAAAAGTTGCCTGTTTATCTTTGCCTGACATGCCTTAACATTTTCTAAACGATCTTTGTAAACACCCTGTATTTAAGTAAGACTAGCGTAGCATTATTGAAAGCCCTGTTTTGCATTATTCTCGAATATTTTGCATTGTGATGGTCATAAACAAATTTTTCATGCAAACCCGTATTATTGTTTAAGATGCAAATACTATTCTCTTTCTATTTAAGACATTGCCAAGGAAAATGCTACACAAATACAGGGATGCGGATCTTTCAAAGTTCGAAATATTTCTTAACCCATATTTCCCCATAATCTAAAAATAAGGCATCATATAACTTGCCTTGATATAAATTCCTTTGAATATTTTTATTCAAACTAAAGATAATTTATTATTCAAGAGTCATTTAACTATATATTCGTCTTTATTGCAACTTTAAATTAATGTTGGATATTCTACAGAATTTTTCTTTTACATTTTTCAACACTCAAGATTTTTAAAGATTTGAGCTCCAAGAAAAACATTCATATAAATTTATTGAGGCAATATTAAAAACTTTTACAATATTTTAAAAAAAACATTGTCATTTAAATTATCTAGAAGGACATTTTTGCTTGCATATTTGACTGTCCTAAAGGCAGATAGTACAATCCGCTTCTACCAGAAGGTCATTAGTTAGTAATGGATCCTTTCTTTATGTGCTCCATTCCAAACATTAGTACTCTACAACAAACGCAGGCGCCTATTCTTTAGCAACGTATTCGGAAACTCTCAGCGCCTTTGCGCGTGCGCCAGGCGGGGTTATTTTCATCAAAATAGGGGGAAAGTGAAGAATGGAAGGAGAGATGTTTACATTTCACTTAGCGTGATCTAGCAAAGAACTCCGGAAATGCGCTCATATGACTCAATGTCTGACACCCCTTTCTGGTGTAAAGTCGTCCAAAAGTGGTAGTCTCAAAATCCGTTGCTGAACTGTAACAATCTGTCTGACAGGTGCGTATCATGTGCCAGACATGCGGGGGTAGGAGTTAATTATTCTCAAACACAAGCTGATGATGTCTGTTTTTATTTATTTTAAAATTCATGAAAGCAGACCTAGTTTTTCTCATGAACGTATCCTTAAATAGATTTTTTTTTCTGTTGAAAATATTTTTGTGCTAGTATTTTAAAACACTTTGTATATTTTCGACTTTATAGGAAACAGATAATTGTTCAAATGCATCTACATTTTGCAATAAACATAGGAACGTAGTCGACCTGCTTGGTAATCATGCAGCGGCTTAATTTACTACAATTCAAGAAAAAAATGGTTCTGGCCTTTATTTATAAATGCGTTTGAAACAGCATTTGTTGCTTGACGGAAGCTCAATCGCCAGTGTATTGATGATAATCTGAGCCTGTTTGATTTTCGTAGGTTTTAAATAATTCCCTATTCAGGACTTTCTTTTCCAAGTAAACCAACTCGCAGAAAACTTTGTGCTCTACATATTACAGAAGAGTTTCTAAAGCTTAAAAATAATCATGTTGTTTTAAAATACCCAGAAAACCGTCAAGAAAGTGCCAGCTGTAGACCTATTCAGCAAAACCAACAACTATCTGTAAAATAGATAAAGCTAGAATAAGCTTAAGCTAGTTTCTCGCATTCAACCTATCTGAAAACGAATATCAGCGGATTGTATCGTTGTCTTATTTTTAGGAAAGCGTGCACCTATGAAAATAATGAGTTTTGTAAGTTTTTTACTTTATATGTATACATAGGCTTATATAGACAGGTATTTAAGAATTTATTAAAAATTTAAACTTTTTAATGCTCTGTTCGATATGGGTTAATATTCTTTTATTTACCACTTAAATATATGCAACATATATTACCACCATAGAGTCTGTTTATTTACCACTTTATGCATGAAATATTTTTGAATATAACGTATTCGATAAATTGCCGTTTGATATGAAATTTGAAGATTTTTCTTCTTGTAGAGTCAGCTTAATTGCTGACTAAAAGAAAAAAAGGCAATAATTCCCATTTGTTTGAGAAGACGCTTTGTTTCGAGAGACATTGATTTAAGGCGTGTGTTGCTGACTCTGGTAAAAACTTTGATCATCTACTGTAGCAGCATTCCTCCAAACAGTGATTTAATACTTTGTATACCATGTTCCCACCGATGGTCATTTTGAAACAAAAATTTATTTGTAGTTATTTCAGTACGTCTCTTTACGTGTTAATTCGAGTAAAAATTCTGATTAATAGTTTCTTTTCTTCTGCTTGTAACAACGTGAATGAGCTTATCGAGTATTGAAAACTTTTAAGCACCACTTAGGTAGGATTTAAATTAAGCTAGTGAGTTGTAGCACCTTTTGAACCGAATCTGATTTATACATTCTGGGAGCTTATTCATATAACGAAGGACATTTAACATTTTTCCAAATAATAAATTATTCTTTCTCTTGCTTCGATCCAAGGCTGCTAAATTACTTTATTAATAACAAACAGATGTAGTGATTTTTTTAAAAAAATCAATAATTCTGATTTAGCTCTGAGGGGGCTGCAGCCCGATAGCCCCCCCCTCTTGGATTCGCCACTGTTTTGATATCTTATGACGTTAAAATTTTCGAAAATGCTATAAACAAATGTGCATTTTAAGCGTTCTGTTCTAAGTATTAATATGAAAAGGTATCGTTATGTACTAAATTGATTACTCTCTGAATCTTAGTAATTGACATTTTGACGCTATTTTGAACCGTTGTCGAGATAGGAAAGCTAACTCCGAAGTTTGTCACCAGGTGTCGATTTAAGCTATCTCATCGTATACAGCACATACGTTTTACTATAAATAGACACTACTTTCATGACTTAAGCTGCCTTCGTTCTGAAGTTAAGGGTGGTGGCCCTGAATTAAGTGGGCACCCTTTTCTAATATACTTTAGAATTGAAGCACCTTGTGAACCTCGCCAACTGATTACGTTCTGTGCCAAGTTGCGCCAATTCATTATTAACAAATTGTAGCATTCACATAAGGATTTTTTCTGTATAATGTGCAAAACCTTGGATTTATTTTTCTTCAGCTGATACTTACACTTTTTCACTCCCCAAATGAAATTTATTTTTAAAAATGTAATTTATATTTGACTCAAGAGATGTGTTGCTTAATTTATCGAATGTCCTATTTTTCATTACTTTTCTGACATTTTTACTGAAAAACTATTTCACTTGCTAACCTATTTTATTGATAGGTATGGACATATTATGCTGCTTTTTTGAACACAAAAAATTGACTTTTTTTTTTTAAGTCGGTATGTTTTAAATGTAGTTTTTTGTAGTTTGTAGTAAAAACAGTTTCTTATAGAGTTCTTTGAAAGCTGGGTTGACGAATAACAGAAAGAAAGAAAGAAAGATAGTCATTAACGCTTTTAAGAAGCGCTGTTGATGTATGGTGTGTATCAGTGAGTCAGGGAAAAGTGTTGAGCATCCTTCTGTACTGTTCAGCAAAGGATTCCGAGACTACCACTTTTGGATGATTTTACACCGGAAAGGGGTGTAAGGCAATGAATCGCATGAGCGCATTTGCGAATTCTTTGTTAGGTCACGCTAAGTAAAATGTAAACATCTCCGCATACATTCTTCCATTTCCCCCTATTTTGATGCAAATAACTCCGCCCCCCGCTTCCGCAGTAGCGAGGAGGGTTTTCGAATCCGTTGCTAAACAATAGTGGCAGTTATTTATTTATTAAAAAAAGCACACTATTGAGAGAACACCAATTAGATAGTGAATCCACAAATGAATATTAAAACACAAAGAAAAAAAACTGAAATCAAGGAATCTTAAAAATATTAAAACACATATTTGAACTTTAAAAGTTGTATGCAGAAAAAATAAAAATTCAATACAATAAATCATAAAGAATTTTATAAACGCGTAAATAATTTAAAACGAATAATCACAATCACAAAAACATTAAAAGACACACTATGATTCCAAAAGTTTTATATTGTCATATTAATACCATAAAAAGACATTAAGGATTTAAAAAAATTGAAAATATTAAATCTAAACACCATTTCAAAATACAAAGAATTTAAAAGTTATATACACACAAACACAAAAACCTAAAAAACAGAATAGGAATTTAAAAGTTTAAAGAAGAAAACTCCCACTACAGTTAAAAACGCAATTGCATATGAGTGTCCTATTACAGAGTGAAATAATTTGAAGCAGACGCAAATAAAAACAATTAAAAAACGATGCAGCATTGAAAAATGAATGCAATAGAGCACGAAAAAATTAAAACGCATAGGAAAATTAAAATTAAATACAGTCGGATGTAAAAAGTTTAAAAAATGGTCAATGATGTAAATTTATAAAAAAAATCAATTTTATTATTAGCAATTCAATTAATTATTATCAAATTAGTTATTTTTAATGAGAGGAAAAATCATATGAATGTTTTCTTTTTTTCCCTGCATTTTTAAATGATATGAATTAACTTAACTCTGTTAGAAACTTTTCAGCATCACCTAACCTGTCTTCATCAAGTTACTGAGTTTCTGGCAAATTGTGAAACTAATCTAATGCTTACGTTTTGTGTTCTCAATTTGTGTTACCTGGTTATCATTAACTGGTCATTGCTTGAAAAAATGGAGTTTCGAACTTTAAATGAAACTAAAACTTTATTGAACTTTGTGCCAAATAAATTGTAAATACAGGCGTTGTATAATTTATTGAATGTCCTATTTTGCATTCTTGTCTAATATTTTGTTGTGACTATTGCAAAATGTATTTCACAAAGAAAGTTATTTTATTGATAAGGAAGCAACCGTCTTTTTTGCCATATTTCCACCGAACATACACAACCAATAATGGGGTGTAAAGTTTATCAGGGAGCAATTTGAAAGTTCGAAATATTTCTTCCTATTAAAAAATTTATTTATTTACCACTTTTTAGTTAAAATATTTATGAATATAAGAGATTCATTAATTGTTTCGTTGTTTTCAATTATTATTATCGGTTCTTTCATATTTACAGTCGGCTTCATTGCTGGCTGAACGAAAATAAAAAGATAAATATACGTAATATCGTCGATGTAGGGAGTACTATTGACTTTTTGAAAAACTTGGATCATCTACTGTAGTAGAATTGATCCCAACCCGTGTTTTTAATTCGAGGGAAAATGCAAATAAATGCTTTGTTTTAAATTTCTTCATTTTGATAAAGTGTAATTCAATTTGTCAAGTTTAAAAATATTTCAAGCACCTAAGGATGATCTACGTCAAGTTAGAGAGTCGTAGCACCTCGAGAACCTAGCCCAATGAATAAGTATATGTGTGCGTTGAGGCATTACCCAAAAAGTGGCTGGAATATCAATTTTCATATTATTGGTTTATTTTGTTGCTATCTCTCTGCTTATTGTTCCAAACATTCAAATTTACTCCTTTAATACTTTGACAACTAAGAGTTCTCAAAATCTGAGTACAGTTGTATGCGGAGGTTTGCTTACTAATTGATCTATTCAATGGATTCGCCCGACCCGTTCCTCCTTTTCTCCTCACTACAGATGGTGGGAGATATGAATAGCAGGCCTTTCATCTCTCCCCTAAGGGTCCCTTTAACCCTATTATTCCTATCCCGCCTCAAAACGCCCGTTCGACAGAAGCCGGAATCAGGCGATTTCGTGCGCCTGGGTGAATTTTTTTAGGAAAAATGTAGTTCCTTTCTTTGTTGACAATTGATCGAGCAACCATAGGTGTCTACCTTCTGGAATTTCTGTAAAGAACGTGGCTTTTCCATTCTGTTTCTGTAACCGAAAATTCACTCCAGGTTTTGAGGCAATGGGATTCTCACTCTAGCCGGGTTCAGAGAATTAATGATCACTCGCCCAACTATCTTTTCTCCCCTTTCGGAACAGAAACTGGCCGAAATCCACCCTACTAGTATAAAAGTTGCATGGCTGGTTACGGCCGGCTAAGGAGTCAGAGTGTTAATATTTCAGAAGTCAGGGATTTATTTACGATGACAAATGAGAAACATGATCATATGACAACTTTAAATGCTTTAATAAAATAAATAAACTAAGGAAAAGCTCGTGTCAAACTTTTCTTCACTTTCATGTTTTCAAAATGCTAAGCCTGTTTCTCTTTTTAAAAAAGCTACATCATGAGTTTTCAAATATTTTTGTAATTGTTTATCGTTATAAATCTAACAAATCTACTGATGCAATGAGCATTAAGCTGCTCTGTTTTCTTATATACAAGATATAAATAGAGGTACTGCTAAATTTCCTCATTCTTCACTATATAATATAGTAAAAAATCTATATTAAAACGAATATTAGGTGCACCTTAAAATCATTCACAGCTTTGTGTAATATATTTCAGTGAATCTACCAATGCAATTTAAAGCTAAATTATTCACATTTGAAAATGTAGTATGAAATTATTATAAAATTAAATTTTGCTTAAATATATTTCATTTCCAACTAAAGAGAAGGATCAAAATGATTTTTTCTCTTCAAGATACCTTTGTATTATTATTAAGCTTCAAGGAATGAAAACGCTTTGAATAAAACAGCAAAATAAAAATAAGTTTTATAGAGTTCTACCTTTAGCCAAGTAATCGAATACGTTGTTAACTAATTGTAGCATTCACATAACATTTATTTGCTGTAGAATGGGTAAAAGCATGGAGTTCCTTACTTAAAATGAAGTAAGATTTTTACGTATGCCAAATAAAATGTTCTTTTTAAAGATAGTTTTATATGTTCGTTTACGAAATTTAAGGTAATATCAGACATATAGAAAAAAATCATTTTCGCAATAGAACTTGGGTTTAGAAATGGAAAGCGGTTTCGATACAGGTCAATTCCCTTTGTTCGATGCAGGTTTTTGTCAGTGCATGAAGTAAAAAAAAAGTATACACCAGACGAAATGCACAACATAAATTGAATGGAATACAAATTTATAATAGTACAATAACCCAGTTACATGACTAACAACAAGCGGATGGTATATCGGCTCAGACGGCAATTCCTTTGAACACTTTCTTTAAGTAATCCAAACATTTGTTGTTCATACTACTTTCTACGTGCCGCACTCATGCCGCATATTGTTTGCAATGAAATTGGACAGTTCCATTGTTATTGATTTGTATCCCACTCACTCTGTGTTGTACATTTCATCTGATGTGTATCCTTTTATCTTCTTTGTTTCTCTGGAAAAGGGCCCTCTTTCCCCCTTTACGTTTCCTCTTTCATGTTCTGTAAAAAAGTTGTTTGTTTCTCTTTTCTTGACAAGCCCTTAATTTTTCCAAACAATCTTTGTAAACACCCTGTATTTAAGTAAGATTAGCGTAGCATTATCGAAAGCCCTGTTTTGTATTATTGTCGAATATTTTGAACTGTTATGGTCACAAGCAAATTCCCCATGAAAATCCGTATTATTGTTTAAGATGCAAATACTATTTTTTTTATATTTAAGCACATTACCAAGAAACACGCGCTATACAAATACAGAGATGCAGAGCTTTCCATAACTTTCAAAGTTCAAAATATTTCTTAACCCCTATTTCCTCATTGTCCTAAAAATGAGACACCATATAACTTGCCTTTATATAAATTCCTTTGAATATTTCAATTAAAACTAAGGATAATAAAATTATTCAAGAATCATTTAACTATATATTCGTCTTTATCGCAATTGTAAGTTAATGTTGGATATTGTTTCGAATTTTTCTTTTACATTTTTCAACACTCAAGCTTCTTAAAGTTTTGAGCTCCAGAAAAACATACATATAAATTTATTGAGGTAGTATTCCAAACTTTTTTACCATTTAAAAAACATTGTGATTTAAATTATCTAAAAGGACATTTTTCCTTGCATATTTGACTGTCCTAAAATTAGGACGATGGTACAACCCGCTACTACCGAAAGCTCATTAGTTACTAATGGAGATAGTCTTTTCTTTCTTTGTTACATACCAAACATTGGTATTCTGCAACAAACGCAGGCGCCTATTGTTTAGCAACGGATTCGGAAAGTCTCCGTTCTTTCGAGCATGTGCCGAGAGGAGTTATGTTCATCAAAATAGGGAGAAAGTGAAGAATCGAAGGGTGATGTTTACATTTTACTGAGCGTGATCTAACAAAGAACTCCGGAAATGCGCTCATATGACTCAATGCCTCACACCCCTTTCCGGTGTAAAATCGTCCAAAAGTGGTAGTCTCGGAATCCGTTGATGAACAGTAACAGGCTGTCTGAAAGGTCCGTATCATGTGCCATATATTCGGGGAAAGCAATTAATTATTCTCAAACAAAAGCTTATGAAGTCTGCTTTTATTTTAAAGTCCATCAAAGCAGACCTAGTTTTTGTCATGAACGTTTCCTTAAATATTTTTTCTTTTGAAAATATTTTTGTGCTAATGTTTTAAAACACTATGTAAATTTTTCACTTTACAGAAAACAGTTAAAGGTAAAAATGCACCTAGATTTTACAATAAACATGAAAACGGAGTCGACCTGCTTGGTTGTCATGCAGCGGCTTAATTTACTACAATTCAAGGAAAAAATGGTTCTGGCCTTTGTTTATTAATGCGTTTGAAACAGCATTTGTTGCTTGATGGAAACTCAATCAGCTGTGTATTGATGATAATCTGAGCCTGCTTGATTTTCGAAGGCATATAATAGTTGCCTATTCGGGACTTTCTTTCCCAAGTTAACTATCTCGCAGAAAACTGGATACTCTACATGTTACGGAAGAGTTTCTAAAGCTTAAAATTAATAATGTTGTTTTAAAATACCCAGAAAACCGACAAAGAACGTATCAGCTAAAGACATGTGCAGCAAAACGAACAACTATCTGTAAAACAATTAAAGCTAGAATAAGCTTAAAATAGTTATTCGCATTCAATTTTTTATTTTATATGTATAAATAGGTTTATATACACAGATATTTAAGATTTATTAAAAATTTAAATTCTTTGATGCTTGGTTCGGAAATGGGTTAATATTCTTTTATTTACCACTTTAATATATGCAACCTATATTACCACCATAGAGTTTGTTTATTTACTACTTTATCAATGAAATACATTTGAATATATTGCATTCGAAAAGGTGGCGTTTGAGAAAAATTAAAAAAATTCTTTTTTATGTAAAGTCGGCTTAATTGCTGGCTAATAGAAAAAAGGTCGATGATTCTCATTTGCTTAATAAGACGCTCTGTTCCTAAGAGACATCGATTGTAAGGCGTGTATTGCTAACTCTGGGAAAAACTTCGATCATTTACTGTAGCAGCATTCCTGCAAACAGGGATTTAAGACTTTGCATACCATGTTCCCACCGATGGCCATTTTGAAACAAAAATTCAGTTGTAGTTTTTTCAGTGCGGCTCTTTACGTGTTAATTCGAGGAAAAATTCTAATGAATGTTTACCTTTCTTCAGTTTGAAACAATGTGAATGAGCTTATCGAGTATTGAAAATTTTTAAGCACCACTTAGGGACGATTGAAATTAAGTTAGTGGGTTGTAGCACCTTGTGAACCGAGCCTAATGAATGCATTCTGAGTGCTTAACCATAAAACGCCAATTCGTAGTTATTTTGTTGTAGCAATCATGCAAAGATAATTCTTGTTGCGCAATGTGCAAAAATTTAGCGCTTCTTTCTTTAACTAAAACTAAGACTTTTATATGTGCCAATTAAAATTTAATTTAGAATTAACATATATTTTACAACATAAGATTTGCATTATTTATCGAATATCCTATTTTACATTTTTTTCTAAGATTCTTGCTTTTCCTGCCCCAAAAAATCACATACGTACATATTTTACTGATAAGGATACAAATATTGTACTCTTTATTTATACACATTTAAAAGGAACATACAACCAAAAGAGGAGATGTAGTCTTTTTCATAGAATTCGTTTGAAATATTTCTTACTATCGAACAATATATTCATTTACCACTTTTTCAATAAATCTTTTTATGAATACGGTCCATTATTTAATCGTGTACTACCCAGAATAGCACTCGCGTTGCTTCAAAACGGGACGTTCATAAAACTATTTTAAATTAAATGCATACTTAATAAAAATCAGAAATAGCTTATTGACTTACTTTTGCAGACGGCGTAATTGCTAGATAAATTAAAACCAAGAAAGGTAAAAGGCTGCAACTCGTCTAATTCGAGCGCCACTCGGATGTGGAAGTGATAAACAAAGAATATTTTCTCAAGTTAGCAAGGTTGTGCGGAAGTCGCGTCGCCCGTTTATCATGCCAGTCAATAAGTGACCGTGTTCCGTTATCACATCTTTCCGAATAATTTTATGTCTGTTTGCCAAGTTTATACAAAATCTGACTTCAGTCAGCACAATTAACCCTCCTAGCGTCAGGCCCGAGATATCTGAGTGAACTTTTTCCTCTCATAACGGCAGACCCGAGACTGTCTCGAGAAAGAAAAGTTCCATATAAATGTCAGACCCGAGATTTTCCTTCTACAAGTTTTTCTCTTCCCCCCCCTCAGGTGTCACGCGGCGACATAATGAGAGGGAGTGTCTGTGGTCAGGGGAGGGTCAGTTTGACCAACTTTTCTGAGAATACTAAAAGAAGGGTTTTCTAACAAAGGATTCTGTCCCAAAGAATCCAAGTCAGAAGTAATCTCTCACTGCCAAATGATAACAGGTGTATTAGCCCCCCCCGTACGGCGCGAAAATGACCACAAAAGGGGGTTGAAATCCTTTTGTCCAAAACCAGACAACTTGGAGAATTACCTTCTCTTTCAGGGTGACAATTTCGTTAAACGTAGCAATCTGAAAGCCTAACGGCTGGAGGGTTAAATAAGTTCGTTTAGTTATGATTTATTAAAATAAAAACTTGATTATTGCTTTTAAATTGTAATTTTTGAAGAATATAAAGTCGCCTATGCACTTGGGAGCCCACGGTTCATGAACCACTTTCAAGCTTCTAGTTAGTAGGTGTGGACGGGGATTTTGGTTTGACGCTGTTTTTATACTGCGCATATCCTTAATTAAGTTGAAACACTAGGCGGTAAAAAGTTCCCTGTCAGTCAATAAGTAACCGTGTTGCATTATCACATCTTTCCAAATACTTTTATATCTGTTTGCCAAGTTTATATAAAGTCTCACTTTAGTCAACACAATTAAATAAGTTCATTTAGTTATGAATTTTTAAATAAAAATTTGATTATTGCTTTTAAATTGTTATTTTTGAAGAATATAAAGTCCTCTATGCGCTTGGGAGCCCATGGTTCATGAACCACTTCCAAGCAGCTAGTTAGTAGGAATGGACGGGGTTTTTGATTCGACGCTGTTTGTATATTGCGCAAATCCTTAATTAGATTGAAACACTAGGCGGTAAAAAAAGGCTTTAATGGAGAATCTAAAAAAACTTAACAGTATACTGCTTTACTTTAGCGTCATAATTTATTTCTTTTCTGACACCCCCATTAGACCACTATGGGAGGACGTAGATTTACGTCAAATCGCATATTTTTTGCTGATTAAATTCCTCCTTGTGTTCTTTGACGGGGGCGACCTTCAACGGAAGACCTGTATAGATCGAATTTTAGTGACTTGAAAAGCTACGCCATCTGTTAAAAATATTAATGTTGGTGTTACGAGAATTAAAAATACGGGAAAACAGGTAACTAAAACAAGAAAATTTCAAAGTCTGTACGCTGTACGGGCGAACCAGTTAGGAAGAACTTTGTAATTCTCGTACACCGTAAGCAAACCGGTCAAAGGGTTAAAAAGGTTCACTGATGTGATATCAAAAACGCAGGAAATGAGTTCATATGTCGATTCTTAAAAGGTGAAGTAAAATAATGAAAAAAGCTTTCTTTCTTATTTCAATTCAAATTTTGGATTAGCAAAATGCAGTGAATAAAAGGAATCTTGTTTGATTATAATAAAAAATTGTTCATATATATTTTTGGACTATAACACTCATAAATTAATATTAAGAAACTGAATAATTTTTATTTTCTAAGATTTTAAAATTATTAATTTTTGATTTGCCATTAATTAAAATCTTCATCATCTAAAATTTGTAATGATTTCTTAAACCACCACACCATATTGGTATAATTTCATCGATTTGAAATTTGTATTTTTTATTGATAACTGCTCGGGCAATTTTGGCCCTTAAGATATAAAAAAGCAGTTCATTTATTATTAATCTCAGATTCATTTTTTACTAAATTTTCCAAATTATTCTTGTACTGATATCCGACATTTTTATCAACAATGCAATTAAAATTGCTTGACGAAGTTTGATCAATTTTGGCTTTTGAGCCATAAAAAATCAATTTATCAATCATCAATCAAAGATTTAATTTTGTTACTAAATTTTCGAGATTATTCCTGCTCAGAGGATCGAAATTTGTTTCAACTATGTTTTTAAGATTTCTTTTCAATAAGAAACACTACCAGTTGAAACAATATCAGTTAGTGTTCGCCACAAGAATATATTATTATGTAAAATTTGTTACAATAAAACATTTAAGTATCGTTAATGAAAATGAAACAAACAACCAAAAGTTGAAACAATATATCAATAAGTATTAATTGCAACAATATATGAACAATGTGTGTCAGTAAGAAATAACAATGATTCTCCACGTTTGATAAAAAGTTTTTGAACTGGGAACAACTTTTACAGCGTTTTATTTGTGATTTTCTCAAGCGTTTTATTTTGTGACTTGCTTTGTCTTAAATTATCAAAAGTAAAACTAAGCCTTCATTATGGCACCGAAGATGTCCAAGAGAATCCGTCAATCATTGGAAATAGAATTGTTTATTTCCTATCCAAAATCCATTTAGCGAGAAGCTTACAGCATATATGTCTTCGATACTTGCAACTTCTAAAATATATCCATAGATACCATTTCAGTGTTTTCACTTGAAAAATTATTAACTATATCACGAAATAAAAATAACCTTAATTTAACCCCAACTTACAGCTCAACCATTTGTAAGCGTCTTTGTAATTACCTTAACTCTTTAATCGCAAGGCGACGTTTTTCTTCTAGTCCCATTAAAACCGGGCCTTTTTGGTCGGGCAGGACATGAATTGGACTCTCCCAACCTGGGTGATCCTTTATCCCATCGATCTCCGAACCGAACCTCCACTCAAAAGAAGCCAAACGCCTCAGACCGGCTTCGTCGTTGTTAAGGGGAAATTTTTAGACCACCCGGGACCGCCTCTCTCGGTGTCAGAGGGTTAAAATGGATGATTAGAGACAGTTAGTAGCTTTTAATGATTGTTTCTTCATAAATGATGTTCTAAATGTTTATTGCAATCAAGACAGAATCATAAATGATGTTCTAAATGTTTATTGCAATCAAGACAGAAAACTCACATCTTAGTATGAATTTTGAGTTTTTAGAATATTTCCATTTATACAAACATGAAACAAATCAAGTGAAATAAGAAATTAAAAAAAATGTTGGAGTATTTGGAGATTGGCTAGGAAACTCTTGTGAAATATTTAAAACTTATTTACTCCTCGACCGCTGTAAACAATATATTGTTTAGCAAAGGATTCGGAAACACTCTGCGCTTTTGCACATGCGCCGGGCAGAGTTCTGTTCATCAAAATAGGGGCAAAGTGAAGAATCGAAGGGTGATGTTTACATTTTACTAAGCATGATATAACAAAGAACTCCGGATATACACTTATATGACTCACTGCCTGACACCCTTTCCGGTGTAAAATCGTCCAAAATTGGTAGTCTCGGAATCCGTTGCTGAACAATAAATTGCCTGCTGGGAAGGCAAGTTTTTGTTTTAAAGAATCTTTTAAGGAATATATGGGGGCTGGGCGGAAATTAATCTCTTATTACTCAGTTGTTTGAAGAATTTTTGTGTTTCAATTTATCACATAAAATAAGAGAAATATATCAAGAAAGGGCAAGAATAGCTCTCTTCAGTGAAAAAAGCAATAACTTCAAGATATTAAATTTTTTTTCATTAAACCTTCCAACACCATTTGTCGTTATCGAAATATTCCGGAGTAGGGCTATCTAGGCTGCAGTTCACAGTTAAATCACTTTTCGAATTTTAACTCGAATAGCAGTTTCCATTTTGAAAATAAATGGTTCTTTTTTCTACATAAATGACCGTCCGATATTGGAAGTTTAAAAATGGCAAAAGCAAATATTTGTTTTCCAAAGGTATAAAGTAAAGATTTAATAGCGTCATAGATATTCGAGAGATTTTTGTCCTTTTTCTGTTGTTAATTTGTTTTTCTACTGGTAAAAAGTTGAACCATACACGGTAGCTATTAATTGCTTTGGGGCTGTCCATAAATGATGTCACACATTTTTTCAATATTTTTGCATCCCTCCCCCCTTTGGCACAAAGTGTCACACATATACTTGCAGTTCAGAAACAAAGCACTACGTTATAGATCGTATTTCAAATTTTATTTTTTAACTTTAACTGTGTTTTTAATGACATTTGTGAGCATAACAAAAATAATTATTATATGTGTACTTATTTTGTATGAAATAAGATTAAGGTTTACAACAAAAAAAACTAATTAATATACAATAGTAAGAAACTATTAATATAAAAGAGCAGTTGAAAACAGTAGTATTTTGGAATTTGATACATTTTGCTTTAAATCTTATCTTTACTTCATGAACACAAAATACTCTTAAACAGATTGAATTAATAAAACGCCACAATAAGATAAACCTGTTTGTGCCACAACCAGTTCTACCACTCACCCAGGTGGGGCGACGTATCTTTTGTTGGACATTTTAAGGGTGTGACAGGGGGAGGTTTTCTCCTAATGGCGAAGATTTTTTGCTGATACCATATTCTCAGAACCTATCCTGAATGCCTTTCTCGAAAAGAAAGGAATATAATTGAAAAAAAAATCACATGAAAGTTGTCTTAGCTTCGATTTTAAAAATACCCTCAAATTCTGGTAACTTTGGAATTTAATCTGCTGATTTTAAATGTTTTTATTTTAACAAAAATTAGTGATGTCACACTTCTTGTTACCACCACCCCTTGTCACAAACTGTCACAATTTCACGGACTCCCTCCAAGCGTGACATTATTTGTGGACGACCCCTTTTTGAATAATCATTTAAGTTTAAGCATTCCGAAGAAAGATGATTCCTGTAATTAGTGGCATGTGAGATGGTGTTAAATTGTCTGTGGCCTTGTAAAATTCTCCTTTGGCTGTTATTGTGGATAAGTTGTATGGTTTTAATTTCTAAATTATTCTTTCGAAATATCTGCAGAAATTACGTTTTAATTTTTTTAAAAGTGCAGTTTCATTAAAATGCATTTATTTGATTTTACACTGGACAATAATTTAGTATTCTTAAATTTCCATTAAACACTGGTCTTCTTGAAAAACAAGCGATATAATTGGCTGTTAGCTTCGAAATGTTTTTATTGTGTACTAAATTTAGGCATCTTTGCGCTCTTGCTCTTCCGGAATGAAATCAATCTTCTCTATTCTTAAATAATTTATAACGTTGTTGATTTTGAAGTGAATATATGTAGGAAAGGTGTCTAGGGGATAAAGGTTCTAATTTGATGCAAAATGAAAAGAGAGAGTTAAAATCAACTAATTTATTATTTAAACACAATTAAAACATTTAACTATTTACAAAGGGGTTAAAACAATAAACATAAGAGCAAGTTCACCTCCGAGATAGCACCAGGCTAATTCATAATTTACTTTCGCTCAGAAAACGGAGAGCCTAAATTATAACGACCGCTTCGGTGAAAATCCAACATCGAACTGATTTAATTCCCGCCGCGTGACGTGACGTCACTTCGCCATAAAACAGACTATTTTATTAGTGGTGCCATCTCTTACAATTTTAAATGAACAAAAATGCTAAAGTTAGTTTCTACATATATATTTAATACTTCAGCACAGAATATTTCGTTCACCAAAGATGCCTGTTTCAAAAATATATCCCTTGTAGTCATTTACTTCCGTTTATTATTCGAAGCGAAATCACACCAAGTATATGTAAACAAAACATTTATTTTATTGGTTAAAATCTTTGTTCTGTATAATCCAATAAATCAAATTACATTGCGGTGCATGTTTTTATTTTGTAACTTTAGTTTTTGTAAAAAAAGTTCTCTCTTCAGAATTGAATTTCATTTTCATTATTTTAATTAGACAAAACGAAAGTAACTGTCAAAAGTGAAGTTATTTTTTGCATGCTATAAATTTATAACAACTTTGTTTCTGTTAAAAGGTTTCTTTCTTGAGATTTGAATTTGTGGTGCATTTTATTTCGAATCACTACTTGTTTCAATCCGATTTTAGTAAAAAAATTTCATATATTTTGCAAAACAAAAGTTGGTAAACCCCCAATTTGATTAATGTCTCTGATTATTTCAGTTTCTAATTCATTTTTTTGTTTTTGTTTTTTAGACACTCTGCCAATGTGATATGATAGATTATATCTATCATATCACACATGAGATATTCTACTACAACTTTCGTTAATAAATGTGACAATCATTTCTGAGATATCTTTGACAAGCTGAATTCCATCTTAGACAGACACAAATCTTCTAGTTTGTACAATATTTACTGAAAAATGTCTGTAACCGAGAGTTTCTTCATTAACAGAATAAGAGTGAAACACTAACATTTGAAATTATTAACTTCCATAAACACAATTACGGACACACTCAATTGCAAAAACACAAAACTTAATTTTAAAGACAATGACTAAACAATTTATGAAAGAAAATGATTCACAGGAAACATTTGACATGAAGTAAGAGTCAACCTCATCGGGCAAGATCAACGAAGTCTCTGCCAGGTTTTGACAGTGTCCGATAGGTGGCTTTCACAAAATAATGGGTTGAGTTGGTGAACGCCTGCATGTCGCCGTTACAGGTGTAAATTGTCCATCAGTGATCAAGTGACATGGATCAACTGTACCGCGGCAATTTATTTTGAAATTCACTGAGTTTCTAAAATTTACTAATTGTAGTTTCACTTTATTGTACGGTGTAAGTGACGATCTGCAGAATACTTTTCGTGGGCACAGGATTGGTCTTTGTGGACTAATCGCATGGCCACCACGATCTCCGCATTTTCACCCCATCAGCTATTTCTTCTGATATTTTACAAATATTCGTTTACAAAACATCTGTTGTGTAGCAGATATTCTTAGTAGGTAAATTCATTCAAGCAGCAGGATGTGTTCTAAATAATCTTGGCATTTGGGAGAAGGCGCGGAATTCCTATCACCGTCGCTATCAGGCGTGTATCAGTGCGCCTGAGGTGGGACATTGAGGTTTTACACTGTTTCTAATCGCGCTCTTAATTGAAGGTAAAATGTAAATGATTGCCGTCCTCATTTTTCTTTACTCTGATGTAATCTGAGACAACTTATCCAGTTTTGAAAATTCTTAACCACCATTTTAGGAAGATCTGTAACAAGTTGTCACGTTAAAGCACATTGTGAACCTCTCTAGAATATTACGTTCTATGCACTTAACCTAGTGGCGGCAATTTGTAATTTTGTAGTTGTAGCATTCGCCTAACGATTATTTTCTACATAATGTGAAAAAATGTGGAGTTTTTTCCCTTAACTTATACCTTTTTCATACTCCAAATGAAATTTATTTTAAAATATGTAATTTATATTTAACTGAAGAAAAGTATTGCACAATATATCCAATGCCTTATTTTGAATTACTTTTCTTCTATTTATGCTGAGTCTTTTCCAAAAAATATTTCACGTGCACACCTGTTTTATCTGATATCGATGCAAATATTGTTTTTTTGTGTTGAAATTCCAACGAATATACGACACAAAAAATGGGGTATTGAGTTTTTTAGAGAGTTCATTAAACGATTAATTGCTGAACAAGTGAAAGATCAGGAGAGGTAATCATTAGCAACTCCTTTGAGAAGGCACGGCATTCCGAGCACTGTCGATGTAAGGTCTATGTCAGTGAGTCTAACATTAGGATCTACGTTAAGGATCTACTGTAGTGTAGTTTTTGACCAATATTCCTAATAAGACACAAAATCCAAATAAATATTTACTTTTTTCCCTTCAGTTTTAGAGAATATGAATTAACTTAAACCGGTTATAAAATTTTTAAGTTTCACACAACGACGGTCTTTATCAAGTTACTTGGAAGTGGCAAATTGTGAACCTAATGAAATGATTACATTTTGTGTACTCAACCATGTTACGCCAATTCCTGTTACCTAGTTGTAGCTTTAACTGCTCATTGTGCAAAATCGTGGAGTTTCTCTCACTTAAACTATAGCTACGACTTCAGTTAATTTTGGACCATATAAAATGTAATTAGCATTCAATTAAAGGCAGGCGTTGTATAATTTATTAAATGCCATATTTTGAATTCTTGTCTACTATTTTTGATGTGACTGTTACAAAAAGCATTTTACAATGAAAAATATTTTATTGATAAAGATGCAAACACTGCGATCTTTTTCAACCCTCCCTCAGGTGCGTTTATTCAGGAGACACTTATATTGTGCATCGTATTATATATTTATATCGTGTTGTTTTATAAAAATAAATTCAAATTTTATTTATGTAATCTGTATTTATTAGCGTTATGTTAGGAAAATGCACTTAAATTTATAAAAGTACGATACAGGTGTATAATACAATGCCCAATATAAGCATCTCTTGGATATTCGTGACTGCTTTAAGGTTAACCTATTTCCAACAAACATACATGACAAAAAATGGATTTTGAAATTTTTCATAGAGTTCGTTGAAAGTTTGAAATATTTATTATTATTGACCAATTTATTTATTTACCACTTTTCCGATAAAACATTTAGGAATATAATGCATTCGTTTAACACTGGAATTGCAATCTTCCATAGCAATCACTCTCATATTTACAGTCGGCTTAAGTGCTGACTAAAAGATAATCAAATCAAAGGTAGTCATTTGTAATTCGATTAGGAAGGGGAAGCCTTTCAAGACCCCGTGTATCAGTGCATCTGGAACAAAACTTTTAGCATTTACTGTATTAACAATGATCGTAACCTTGTTCTTAATTCGAGGGAAAATGCAATATTTTTTATGTTATTGACATTAATAGAATGCGAGTCATCTTGTAAAGTTTAGAAAATTTTTAAGCACCACCTAAGGACTATCTACATCAAGTTCGAGGGTTTTAGCACCTTGTGTAGGACTTAGCCAATCTAATGATTAAGTTATGTGTGCTTCAACTTGTTACGCCAGTTCGTAGTTGCCTTGTTATAACTTACGATTATTCACTGCACAACGTTCAATAGTTTGGAAGTTTTTACTTTAAATGAAACTAAGTTTATATCAAGCACCAAATAAAATGCAATTTATATAGGGTGTTCAAAAAATTCGCTAACGAAATTTAACCTTCCGTCGGGCGCGTCTAATCTTTGAGATGTAGCACACATATTTTTTTTGTGTCTAAGTGCTGTTTTTACCGAGAAAGGTGAGGGTCCTCTAGTAGCTTTATGGCAACCTACTATTCATACTAAGTATCTTAGTCTTGTATTTCGCGCTCTTTTGATGTACAATCGGGGAAAGAAAGGAATCCACCCAGCATTATTCCTCTGCCTTTTTTTGAATCTTAAAACAAAAGGTACTACTTTTCAGGAAAAAAAGTATACTAGTTGATTCCATGTCTAAAATGTTCATAAGGCGTCATCTACATAAATAGCACTAATTTCAAAACTTCTAATGGCTAACATTTCTAATAAATAACAAAACTTTTTCTTAAAAAATTTCGAAACTGCATAAAATTATAAGCTGGAATGCCAAGTTTCATCCTACCAGTATTTTTTGTTTCGCATTTATAAGTAAATGAAATTTTGAATTTACTTTAACTCAAATTTTGTCATGAGAAATTTATTTTTGTCGTCAAGAAATGGTGTTGCCAATGAAAATTTTGAAGTTAGTGCAATTTTAAATTTGTAGACTCCTTATAAAGTTTTCAAACTTAGAATCTTTTAGTATACGTTATTTCTTGAAGATCAGTAACTTTTTTTAATGCCCAATGAAAGATCTCAGAATAAAGCTGGTTTGATCCTTTTTTTTCTCGCGAAGGTACGTGAAAGGCACGTTAATCTGTTAGATGAATTTCGTTTAATTGCGTTTGAATTTTTAATTTCTCATTATTTCTTTCTATATGCCTGAAAAAGCTCACATTCCTGTGTCCCAGGCTCTAATTCAATGTTAATGATCGTTATTCCCAATGTTTTGTTTAAAAAATGTCGAAATATTTCATGTTCTCAACGACAAAAGTTGTCATTGCTAAGGAACCTTAAGGAAAACAAACGTCAACTCCTTTCTGAATTCTCGGACATTTTGTAGTTAAAATTGGAAGGAAATACAAAAAGTTATTTAGAAACGCAAATATAGCTCTGTATGACCAAAGAGTTAAGTTTGATAAGCAAAAAATTAACTTTTAATCTCGCAGGTGAGTTCAGCCCGAACGTGTTACCGTTTGTTATTGCGCCCAACCGAAGTTTAAGGGAATGTCAGACATACAGAAACAAGACATTTTCACAATAGAACATTGGGTGTGAAAGGCAGAGGTGATTCGCTGCAGGCGAATCCCCTTTGTTCGCTATAAGTCTTTGGCAGTGGATGAAGTAAAAGAAAATGATACATCCTATGAAATTTACAACAGAAATTGAATGGAATACAAATATTAAATAGTATAATCGTCAAGTTACATAAATAACATAAATTGCAGATGACCACAGGAAGGAATAAATTACAGGAAGACCACATATTAGACCACAGGAAGGAATAAATTTTGACTTTTTGTCATTCCTTTCTACAGAAAATTTTCTTCTTTTTGAACTAAAAATGGCGTGTGGTTTCTGATGAGTGCGCCATTTTAGTTCCTTTCCATTTTGAATAATTTCTAATTAAAGTGTTCTAAGTATTAGAGAATCTTTGTTTTTTTTATAGTTTTTGTTGTGTTATTTTTAAAAAATATTCTGTTGAAGCAATTACTTTTTGCTGCTGCGTTTGCGCGCAAAAACGTTTATTGTTTTCATTATTTTTCATTATTATTGTTGTTGTTTACTTTTTGTTTCTTTTAATTTATTTTCCTTTTAATTTAAATTTCTATTATTTATTTATTTATAAATTACAGAAGTATATTAAACGAGTTGATGCCATCAAATATTTCATTTTCATACTTATTAAATTTCAAATAAATTTTATGCAGAGCTGCCCAATGTCCGCCTTCGAATGGAATTAAATGAACAGTAAATCTTATGTTAGAATCAACGGTACTTTACCAAAAAACAACAAATTCAGTGAGTAATAAATGAACATGCAAATATTGTGGAAGAAAGGCGGATAAAACTAAGATAAAATATGGTTAAAAATTTCCATAATTAAGCCTCTAAAAAGTATTTGAAAGAAGTATATGTAAATTATTGTGATTTTTTAAAGTGCTTTTGTAATCTCTATAAATATATTCAAAATTGTCATATAAAATTATTAATGATCTTTTTTGCATTCTCAGATGTTTATTTTTGAATTTGCAGCTGATATATCTTTCCTCAGAAAAAAGATATATATAGAAAATAGGAGAAGTAAATGGGGAGCATATGTACCCCACGCGCCTAATCGTCTAACAAAATTTCTAGCGCCCATCGGTGGGTTAACTGTAAAAAAAGCAAAAGTTTTGAACTATAGACACCTGCCGTTCTAACATCAGAAAGAGTATAAAACTTCATGTTGTTTGCTCTAAGGCCTAATGTCCTATTAGTAGAGAAATGTGTTATTCTCATTTGTAGTGCAATTTCCCATTATTTTTGAGTAAAAAGTACTAAATTGGGCAGAAATAGTATGATTTATATTATGGAATTTCTAAAAAAGAAGAGGATAAAATATAATTATGTTTTTGAGGACTCAAGAAACATGAACTTGCGATTTGACTGCAGATGGTCAGATGCCTCCATTATATTCTCTGTTACGACTATGCTACGAACTAGTGGTCAGAAATAAAAGCATCTTGCTATTCATGAATACATAATTAGTAGGACCCATGGTTTTGAAGATGAAATTCTTAAAAATGTGGAATCTAGAGTAATATAAAGATGTGACCTAATACTAGGACGCCAGGGCTGAAGGGAATAGAGAATGAATTATCATCAAACACATTGCATGAAGAGTTTCTTATAAAGTCTAGAGTGACTACGGAATCCCGATAGATCGAATACCTGTAAGTAATCTAATTAAGCAGGCCGGATGAAGAAAGTCCAGTTACTTCTGGAATAAAACGTTGAGTGTACTGAGTCCTCACGAGAGCATCTAATCATATTTACATCGAATATAGGCAGTCTGAAAATACCTAAGAGTCTTGGACTTCCGATGGAACAAATATCCATGAAGGCATCTCCTTTCTTAGAAACCGAGTGAAAACAGTTTAAAAATCGAAAATAGTCATAGCCTCCGATCGATCAAGTGGACACGACTTTACAAACTCATAAACTAAAGGTAATCTCAAAATCTAAAAGATCCATATACTGCCATTGGATAAAATCCACATGTGTTATTCTTGTTAAACATACAAGAACAGTCGGTCTCTAGATCTACCAAATTCATTCTTCACTAGGAATGCCCATTAAAAGAACTTCAATAAAGACACTATTTATATTTAATGGCAACCGTATAATTCCTTAAATATAAAACTCACACTAAGTGTACTTCGTAACTGCATTACATAAAGGCGTTTTGATGATTCCTCAATATTTTTGACTGACAACGGTGATTATCTGAAACAAAGCTAATTTCACATTCCAGGTGAAATATTTGTCAAAGACTCGCAATGAATCAGATGAAGAAAAATCCAAAGGAACAGTGCAATCCGAATGGATATAATTTACAAAAGAAACATTGAATAAACCACATGAAAATAACTTAAAGAAATCCTGGATAACTCCTGAATCTTGCACTGTCTGAAAGTACATCAACATGTACTCATTGCTTTCTCATACAGTAGCTTGCGGTAGAAATATAATAACTTAATATTGGCTATACCTTGCCATAGAAATCAATAGTATTTTTGTCATTTCTTCTAAAATAAAATGTACAATAGAGGAAAAAAAGGAGACACCCAGAATTATTCCGCCGCTGTTCATTGCGTCTTAAAACTAAAAATACCGTTTTTCAGGAAATAAAGTATACTAAAAGATTCTGAGGTTGAAAATTTCATAAGGGGTCACGTATTTCAAATTGCACTAATTTCAAAATGTTCAATAGCAACACCCTCTTTTCATGAGATAAATAAAAATCTTATGAAAAAATACCCCAGAATACTAATTTTGGTTAATATATCATTAATAGTGTCATGCCACTAACCTCCACGCAACTTTTCCTGCTCTCAGCCAGAAGGAGATGAAGTGAAGAGTAGAAGAAAAGTTGCTCGCGAGCGAGGTGGTAGACGCCATTAAGGGGGCGCTGGAGTAAATTTTTTTGTCCGCGTTCACTCGATCCCATTTTCCTGGCATGGCAGGAAGGCATGTGCTATGTTGAGATGATTGACAGAAGAGCATCCAATCAGAAGAGGAACAGTTTTCGAAGTTGAGGAGAAGGTAGTTGTATGTGTTTTGAAACTAACGACACGAGTGCTTTGTTAGCTGTCAACCTGCACCTGGACTCTGGTTAGAACTCTGCACAGAGTGTGCATGTTTTTGTAGGCGTTCCGAGCTGAACTCCGAGTTATCAATTATGAGTGATTCTAAAAGCGAATTCTAATTGTTCATATGTATATAGCTCCTATTTAATCGTATATAGTAGAATTAATAAACTAGTGTGAGAAAAAAGTGAATTTATTGAATGCTCAATCAATAAATTCACTTTTGAATGTGAAAAATAGTGTAATATTACACCACTTTAATTTATAAATTTTAATTTTTGCATATATAAATAGGAAAATTTTCATCTATTTAAATTTTATAAAATGAAGTGATATAATGATTATATATAATAATGAAAACGGTTTCGAAATATATGTCGCCCCCTTAAGTGTATGGAAATACAGCGAAAATAGAAAATTTAATGTAACTTCAAAACTATTCGAGTAAATAAGCTGAAACTTTGCATTTCTTATGAAATACCCATCTGAATTTATTACTGATAAAATGTATAAGAATTGTTATTAAAAAAATTTTTAATATCAAATATCATAAAATATTTCATGTGCTCAAAATTATTTTTAAATCAGAAGTATAAGTGCAGAATGTGTAGAATACTTCAAATTATTTCATGAAAAAAAACTGGGTCAAAAACTATATTTTTTCTCAAGATATCATTAAAAATTCAAAATTTTAGACTCAAAATTGATTTGCTTATAATTTCAAAAGTTATTGCGTTTGGTTAATGAAATTTGGTATCCGAGCATAACTTTTCAAGTAGTTTTGAAATCCGTTGCCAAAAATGTGTGGTGACATTGAATATTTTGAACTTAGTGCAATTATAAATATTTAGACGACCCTTTATAGTCTTTTTAGACATGGAATCTATTAGCAAACGTTATTTCCTGAAAATTGGCACCTTTTGTTTTAAGATAAAACGAACAGCGGCGGCATAATGCTGGATGGCTCATTTTTTTCACGCGACTGTACAATATTTAAAGACGTTGTTCAATTATATATTTCAAATATTTTAAATAATTATACAATAGTTATAAGCAATATTAAGCATACTTCATAGGTTCTTTTTTTTTAATTCAGTAAAGTATCCTTTCGTATCTTACTTGTCTTTATAGATTCTATCTTATTTTCTTAATATCTTAATTTATATCAAAAAGGGCATTTAAATATTAGAATGAGCTAAAATTAAAATGTAGCTTATTTCTACATGTTAAATATGCCATATTTCAGTTCATTAATGCGAATATTCCTCTTGCCAATGTAGCGCTATATTTTTTAAAATATCTTTTGCAATTTTAAGAGCGATTTTTCTGTTTTGTTTTGTTTATTTTGAGTAATGTAGAACTTCCGCTACACCTACTGACTTCTGGTGCAATGCTTCGTCAATAGAAATTTTCAAAATTTCAATATTCCGTTTGTAGAAGTTATTTATTGTCGATAGTAGAGTTTTTATGGTTACTGTGTGCCACACTAAGCTAAACACTTTGTGAGGCAAATGAAATGTCTCTGCACTCTTGTTTTGATATACCGATAGTTGGCCAAAGCAAAGTCCTGGTTAGTGATGAGTTCTATTCTTTCTATACAAAACATAGGTGTACTGGCTTTCATAGGGTACCTTGAATTTTGAAATACTTCTTACTTTTATCTGATATATTTTTTACCAATTTATCGATAAAGCATTTAGGAATATAGTACATTCGTGATTCTTCTGATTTGCAAGTGGTTTTAACCCTTCAACCGGCTGGAACGTAGAAAGTCGCTCTCTGATGACTATTCTAAAACCGGTTACGTCGCAGAAAGTCGTTCTTCGATTATTACTCTAAAACCGGCTCCTGCGTAGAAAGTTGCTCTCTGTTTATTACCCAATAACCGGTTCCGAAACATTTGCGTTCACCGTTTAGCTACAGAGAGGCCGTTTTCAAAGCATTCAGCTGAATTATTTTTGCCGTTCAAAGGGTTAAACAGGTGGAATCTTTCATACTTAAAGTCGGCTTAATTGCTGGCTAAATAAAAAAATATCTTTGCATCTCGTCTAATTCTTACATGATTTGGCTCCGGAAGTGATTGACAAAGTAATTTCCGCTTATCAGCAGAAAGGCTCCCACGGGGCGGGCACAGGTAGCAAGTGGTTGAGAAACCACTGGATAGGTAAGCAGGGTCTCGCTTCCTCTGAGGGTATGGAATAAGGCACATCCACTCCGAAAACTGGGCGTAACTCTTTAGGAAGGGGTGCGCCGTAGCTGCAGCTGGCTATTAGGACCCTGACCTTAGTTTTCGACTGCAGTCTTGATGCCGGTTATTCAGTTGACTTCAAATGCCTAGGCGAGATTGGCTATAGTGATAACCAACAGAAAGAACTTTCTTCAGAAAAGTAGAGCGCTGGTTGTTGCACGCTAAATCATACGTAATGACCAAACGCTCTCCCGTTGGTGTGGCGCGGAAGTTAGGAGAAGTGGTACCTTCCCAGATGTCGTTATTTGACCGCGGTTCAAAATTACTAGGTCCATCCCAAAAATAGCCTTTGTGTTTCTTCAAAACAGGACATTAATGTACCTAACCTAACCTTGAAATTTGAAATATTTCTTACTCTTGTCGAATATATCCTTTTACCACTTTATGGATAAAGCATTTGGGAATATAGTGCATACATGATTCTTATGATTTGTGCGTAACGAAGACATGTTGATTTTTCATATTTAAAGTCGGTTTAGTTGCTGGCTAAATGAAAAAAAAAATCTTCTCTTCTAACTCTTGCATGATTTGGCTCCGAAAGTGATTGACAATTTCCGCTTATCAACACAAAGGCTCTCACGGGGGGTGCACAACTAGCGCGTGGATGAGAAGCAGCCGAATAGGTAAGCAGGGTCTCGCTTCCACTGAGGGTATGGCAATAGTGTGTAGCAAGTTACGTCCACTCCGAAAACTGGGTGTAACTCCTTAGGAAGGGGTGGGCCGGTGCTGGCTACTAGGACCCCGACCTTGGTTTCCGAATGCATTCATGGCGCCGGTTATTCAGTTCACTGTAAATGCCTAGGCGAGATTGGATATAACTCGTACGCGATAACCAACAGAAAGAGCTTCCCTCAAAAGCATAGAGAGCTGGTTGCACTAAACACATCGAAATCGTGAAAAACTTCGCTGATGATACGATGGACAATGTAATTTTTTCGCGGGACAGCAGGTTTGGGCAGAAATCGCACTATCAATTTAATATACAAGTGGATAAGCAACCTCGCAGCATTTTTAAATTTTTCCAAAGACAGTTGCTTTTTTTCTCCATGTTCATGCATTGAGACTTTATTCAATAAACTAAGAAAAATTCGTTCAGTTATGATTTTACGTTTAAAAAAATAAACGGTGGTGTGAAATTGCCATAAATGAACTATAAATTAGAGTATACATTTAAGTGCTTAAAGGCTCTCTCACTGCTCAAGGGCATCTGGGTCAAAGATATGGCAGAAATGTTAGTTCGGCGAGAGTGTTTTATGAGCAGCTCGCAGCGAACCAAATCCTGTCAGTTTTCCGAGTTGCAGTTCAAGCTGGGGCGTGTTCGAGTGCAACATTTTTTCAATCAATCATTTTGTCGTTCTCCACAAATCTCATTCAAAGATGCAAGGGCAAATCTTAAAGCAATTGTGATTTCCAAATGTCAGAAGAAGCCCTTTCTGTCGGCGACTGACAACCGATGATTTATCGTTTCACTTACGTTTCCTCCTATCCCGTGGTTCGCGTTCGGTTCATCGTGAGAATAATTTCGGATGATGTTCGGTTCCGACGATCCGTGAGCGGTTCTCAAACCGTTCGGCTAAAAAGTGTATAAGTGCCTTCAAATCCTTCTGTTTCATAGGTTTGCTTTGCATCTGATAACATCAAGGCACGAAACAAAGCACTAAACTTTCAAGTAAAGTTAAGTGTGAACATGAACTCAACAAATCTAATTCAAAATATGTATGAACCAAATGAAAATTCAACTAATTCATGATATTCTTAAAGAGAAGAAATTATCGTTCCTAGTCGATCGCAGTTCGTTTTGGTAAATCGATAACTCGTTCTGTATCAGTACCCAATAACACTGTCATCGAAACAATCCTTAATATTTCTGAGATACTGGTTTGCCATTTAAGTATGAAAACAACATTTTACTAAATTTCATTTGTTCTTTAATACGACTATATTTTTTTTCTTATTACGTACATTTAACGAGAATTATGTGCTTATATAAGTTTAAATAAGATAGCATGATGTCAATCGCAAAGGGCTTTTTAGTTATAATGACTGCCAACTTAAATATAAATTGATTAACACTTGAAGTAATATTGGAAAAAGAATATTTGGCTCCTCTCCATAAGTTTTTTTAATTATTAAATATCTTTTTGTTATCTTTATCGATACGGGACAGTCCCATGCGTCCCTTCAAGCAAAACACGATAGCAGTCCGAAACGTCTGAATGTCATTCTGAAATTTTCACCTCTTCCGTTAAGAGTGATTGATTTCACACCCGCGGCGTGTGCTCCCTTCGTTAGAGTGGCTCGCCGAGATGTGTTTGGTGAAGGAAGGAATTTTCTTACAATTCCGGCAATGCCAGCTGTCATTTTGGTTTTTGAGAGGAAACTAATTTTCCCTTATCTTTGATAGAGGAACTCGGTCATTACCGTATTTTGAGGAACCCTTATTTCGATGGCTTTAGTAATCAGAAGATTAATTGTATACTAGAAAATCCATATATTTGAAATAATCTGTCAAAACTAGATAGTCATTAGCCCAGCTCCAACCACGAACCCTGTAGAAATTCGTGCTTTTTTAGTGGATAATAATGGAGTAGATTTGATTTTTGCCAAGCACTGTTTTCTTAATGTCTAAAAGACAAAAGCGCTGTTTTTCGAACTAAAAATATAATGAGTTTAACAGCGCAGGGTTGAGTTTCAGTATGGGGTTCTTCGATGACCTACGCGCGTCTTAGCGTTCGCTAAAGAGGCGCGAGTTCTCTCGGGTTAACATAACAGCAGGTAGTATTTGTAATTATTTCCAACTGCTTTTGCACCTGTTTGCCCTATCTTTTAATTTAGAATTTAGCCAACATAATTAACCTTCGGTCGAGTGCAATACAAATGTTAACATGTTCGGGCGGAAGTCATCTTTGAGATTAAAGTTTAAATTTTTGCTTAGACTTAAGGAAAAGCTCAGCAAACATAACTCTTCGCCGTACAAATATATATTTGCGTTTAATTTAACTTTTTTATTGTATTTCCTAGCAAATTCAACTAACAAACTTTCAACAAAACTTACCTGGAACATGGAAAACCGTTTGAAACACATGTCACATCAGAACTCATAACAGAGATGTTCAGTGGAATGTAGAAAATTATTGATGGCCACATTTGCTAATTTTTTATACATTGAACTTTTCACACAGCTTATGAGCTACATCAACACGAGATTTCGTTTAACGGGATTTCCTATGTCTCATCATTCTACGTACTTGAAATTCAAACAATATTTTTCCTCTTTTTATAGCACATATAACACAAGATAAAAAAGCAAAAAAAACTTACTGCTTGCAACTCTACATTTGTGTTCACGAATTTAGAATATGGTTAACGTTTGTTTTTACGACAACATCCTTAGCAGTAACAATTATTTTCATTGAGATATTGCAATAATTCGATATTTTTGAAATAATTTATTAGGAATAACGATCAATACTACTGAAATATGGCCTGAGACATAGAAATATGAATTTTTGAAGATGTTTCATAAGACATATTGAGAAAATTTCGGAAAATTAAAATATTTACTTAACCTGATGCTACTCATCTACCACATTAACGTTCCACTTAAGCAAAATCAACAGAGAAATTGAGAGGAAAACACGATAATCTCTTGCGAATGGTAGATGTACTGAAAACTACTAGAGGTCCCATCCTTTATCGAATTACCCGAAATAAGCCCCAAAAACATGGGTGTTTCATTTCGCAGATTAGACGCACCTTACCGAAGGTTAAAATAACTTTCATTTACGGTTTTAATGAATAAAAAAAGTGAGAACATAAATTGCAAATTTTATAAAATATAAAAGTGCGTGCAATGTTTTTAACTGCAACGGTTCCCAACCGCTCGCTAGCAGCTGGTTCACAGGTGTCGACAGAGTTTCCGGTTCTACGCCAGCGGTTCGCGAACTGCTAGCGGCTAACCAAATCAAGTTTCTTTCTTTTTTTTTTTTGAGAACTCACGATGATTCTCATTTCACGTTGGAACATTTTCCAGTGTATCTCGTGAGTTCCCGTGAAACTCCTTCGAAGATGCAAGGTCAAATCTGCAAGAAATGTTTAGTGAAAAAGGTTCCAAAGAGCACTCTCCCTTTGACGACTGACAAGGCGATAATTATTTATTCGGGTTGGGTTTGCCCCTTTCCTGTGGTTCGCGTTTTGTTATCTTGAAAGTAGTTACTAAGGGGGTTCGGCACGAACGGCCCTCGAGGGTTTGGCAACAGTTTTGCTTACAGTGTATACGCGCCTTTAAACCCATCTGTTTCATAGTGGAGAGGACAGTCTTGATGGAAGTCATTTGTCTTGAAAGCAATTTCTAAACGTTTTCTGTTTGACCGATATATGAAACCGATGTTTGAACAGAAAGCTCCCATACGTCTATTTTTAGAAATGCATAAAATATTTTTACTTTTAACCCGTTAGCTCACGCATAGGATATTTTTGGCCCAATCATTTATCTTTTGTTAAAAAAATTCTAGGAATTTCTATACACTTGCCACTGTTACTTCCTGTACCTTCATAGAGGAACTGAAAGAAGAGGACAAGAAGGCCAAAACCGGTCAAACGGGGTTTTTTACTTTTTACTGGGGTCGTTGGGGTGAAATTGACCACTGCGTGTGCTAACGTTTCAGATTAATTTAACGTTATGGCTATGGAAGCGTACGAACGTGCGCAGTGGATTAGAAAAAAATGCAGAAAAGTAGGAGAAAAGGATATAATTTCAACTTTCCTTTTTCTTATTAAAAATCCCATTTGTGTCTTAAATACGAGTTGTTTTTAAGAAAAAATGTTCTTATACTTTGATTATATATTATTGTTGTACAAATAGCCAATAAAATAAAGAGTATGTGTCTAACAATTTGAGGTCAAAATGTCCCACGAATGTGCTAATATCCCAAAAATGGGTTAAAAAGGTAAAAAAAAAAATATTCCCTTATATATATATATACATATATATATATATATTGGTGTTTGCAAATTTAAATAGGAAATATTCAATATAAAAAGTTTAATCTCCGTTTTTCTATTAAATTTTATCCTTCTTCGAGTTAAAGTGTAATGCTTTGTCCTATTGAAAAACAAATTTTCCGACTACTCTTAGCATTGTGACAGTTTAGCTTTCCCAAGTACAATAAATTTTAGTAAGGAATGATTGTAGCTCTTTTTATGTTCCCTCATTCACTAAAAGGTTTCTTCTTGAAGCGTTTAATATTTTAAAAAAGTATTCTATTTCTCTGGAAGAAGAAAATGCAATAATTTAAAAATATTGAAATGAATTTTAATATAATATTTATTTTTTATCAGCATGGAAATGTCTTTCAGCTATTTTGTATTTCTTAAAAATTTCATCTGGAAAATGATGGAATGATCTATGTACAACTGGCGGGAAAGAAAATTGGTACAATAAGTTAGATAGACGATACAAAAATATTTACTGTTGTCCGTATGCACTAAGTAAATCCTTTAAACTCCAAATGAACGACTCATAAGACAACATCAGATGCGTGAATAACTTTCAAAATATAAAGCTTGTCTTTAGGAAGAACAGAGAGATTGCTTGTGCATAAAATTGATTTACTCGGTTTCTTGGTAAATGCGGAACTTCTTTAGTACGTCAGAAGAGAAATATGGGGCCGCGTTTTTCTCAATTTTTAAGGCTGTTTGGTAATGGAGCAAAGATATAAGCAGAAGAATTTAAATCCGAAAATTAAAGTAATGATGATATAAAAACGAAAGAATTTGAATTTTATATTTGAAATATTTTAAATAATTCTACAATAGTTAAAAGAAATATTAAGCATCCTTGATATTATATGGGCTATTTTTTTCTTAATTCAGTAAAGTATCCTTTCGTATATTACTTCTCTTTGCAGGTTTTATCGTATTTTCTCAATATCGTCCATTATATCAAAAAGGGCATTTAAATATTAAAATGGGCTGGAATAAAAAGGAAGCTTATTTCTAGGTGTTTTCTATGTCATATTTCAGTTCATTAATACGAAAAATCTTCTTTCCAAAATAGCACTAGATTTTTTAAAATAACTTCTGCAACTTTAAGAGCGAGTTTCCTGAGTTTTTTTTGTGTTTATTTTGGGTAATGTAGAACTTACGCCACACCGACCGACCTCCGGTGCAATGCTTCTTCAATGAGAATTTTGAAAATTTCAATATTCTGTTTGAAGAAGTTATTTATTGTTGAAAGTAGAGTTTTTAAGTTTACTGTGTTACCACACTAAGCAAAACACTGTGTGAGGCAATTGAAATGTCTCTGCACTCTTGTTTTGATATACCGATAGTTGGCCAAAGCAAAGTCCTGGTTAGTGATGAGTCCTATCCCTTCTATACAAAACATAGGTGTACTGGATTTCATAGGGTACTTTGAATTTTGAAATATTTTTTACTTTTATCGAATATATTTTTTTTCCCACTTTATCGATAAAGCATTTAGGAATATAGTACATTCATGAATCTTCTGTTTTGTTAGTGACTTGAAACTTGTGGAATGTTTCATGCCTAAAGTCGGCTTAATTGCTGGCTAAACAAAAAAATATCTTTGCATCTCATCTAATTCTTGCATTATTTGGTTCCGGAAGTGTTTGAAAAAGTAATTTCCGCTTATGAACAGAAAGACTCCCACGGGAGGTGAACAGATAGTGCGTGAATGAGAAGCAGCCGGATAGGTAAGCAGGGTCTCGCTTCCCCTGAGGGTGTGGAGTAAGTTACATCCACTCCGAAAACTGGGTGTACCTCCTTGTGGAGGGGTGGGCTGTAGCCGGTGCTGGCTACTAGGACCCCGACCTTGTATTCAGTTCACTTTAAATGCCTTGGCGAGATTGGCTGTAACTCGTATGTGGTAACCAACAGAAAGAGCTTTCCTCGAAAGTATAGAGAGCTGTTTGCACTGCACTCATCCAAATCGTGAAAAACGTCGCTGTGGATATGACGGAGAATGCCATTTTTTCTCGTGACAGCAGGTTTGGGCAGAAATCGCATTTTCAATTTAATATACCAGTGGATAAAAAACCTTTCAGCATTTTTAAATTTTTCCAACGACAGTTGCGTTTCTTTGCCATGTTCATGCATTCAGGCTTTAATCAATATACTAAAAAAATCATTTAGATATGGTTTTTAAGTTTAAAAAATCAATGGTGAGTTGAAATTGTCATTTTGGAACTTTAAATTAGAGTATGCGTTTGCTAGCTGAAAGGCACGCTCACTGATAAAGGGTAGCTGGGTCACAGATGTGGCAGGGATTTTAGTTCAACGAGAGTGTTTTATGAACAGCTCGCAGCGAACCAAATCCTGTCCGTTTTCCGAGTTGCAGTTCAATCTCGGACGTGTTCGAGTGCATCAGTTTTTCAACCAATCATTTTCTCCCTTTCCACAAATTTCATTCGAAGATGCAAGATAAAATCTTAAAGCCATTGTTAATTCCAAACGTCAAAAGAAACCCTCTCTATTGGCGATTGACAACCGATGATTTATCGTAACATTTATGTGTGCTCCTTTCCCGTGTTTTGCGTTCGGTTCATCGTGAGAATAGTTTCGAATGATGTTCGGTTCCGAAGATCCGCGAGCGGTTCTCAAACCGTTCGGCCAAAAAGTGCATAAGTGCCTTTAAATCCTTCTGTTTCATAGGTTTGCTTTGCATCTGATAACATCAAGACACGAAACAAAGCACTAAAGTTTCAAGTAAAGTTAAATGTGAACATGAACTTAACAAAACTAATTCAAAATATGTATGATTCAAACGAAAATTCAAATAATTCATGATATTCTTAAAGAGAAGAAAGTGTCGTTTCTAGTCGATAGCAGTTCGTTCTGGCAAATCGATAGCTCGTTTTGTATCAGTATCCAGCTACACTTTAAACCAAACAAAACTTAATATTTCTGAGATATTGGTTTGTCATTTAAGAATCAACACAACATTATACTAAATTTCATTTGTTCTTTAATACGACTTCCTTTTTTTCTTATTACACACATTTTATGGCAATTATGTGCTCATATAAGTTTAAATAAGATAACATGATGTCAATCGCAAAGGCTTTTTCTGGAATACAGATGTCAATTTAAGCTTAAATTGATTAACACTTGAAGTAATATTGGAACAAACATATTTGGCTCCCTTCCATGACTTTTTAAAGTATTACATATCTTTTCCTTAATTGTATACTAGAGAATCTATATATTTAAAATAATTTTGCAAAAACTAGATGGTTACTAGCCCAGCTCCAACCATTGTAAAGATTTCGATAATATTTTTTTCATACGAAAGCTTATGACGACTGGCTATGTCATCAAATTCCACGTATCCCTCTCTTTTTCTAGAGAAAACGAAAAATTGAAATTTGACTGCACATTCTCTGTGGGGAAAACTATCAGACAGTCCCGCAGCCCCAACCAATGGTCCTTTTTCCACATTTTTTCTTGTGAAAGATTATGACCACAAGATATTTTATCAATTGTCGATCGCCACCTTCCACACTCCATTTTCGAGTGTGAATATGTATATCGCAAAATAATACTTTGGTAGAGTGACTCAGCCTTTACAACCACCAATTTATTTCGCCACGTTGCAAGCATAGATACAGAATATTACTATTACGGCCAAACAGTTGATTGTCGAAGGCGAGATTAGTAATCTATCAATTTAAAATAATTGGTAAAACCAGAGTAACAGTTCCGCAGCCCAATCCACCAGATACGTTAATGTTCGAAACATTGGCAAACTGTTGAAAACAAAGTAATTGGAAAAATTATTTCACTTTTCCATCATTTATGAAAATATTAATTATAATGAAAATAAGTCTTTAAATTTTAAAAAGACATATTTAAAATATATTGATAGTATTCGGGTATATGTATTAAGGCCAAAGTTTGAGTCATTCCCTTTGAATAAGTGAAAGGGTATGTACTGATTTTAATAGATTTCCTTGAAGCTTAAAATATTTCCAAGTCGAATATAATATTTTCTATTGACCAATTTACTGTATTGACCAATAATCTGTCAAAACTAGATGGTCATTAGCCCAGCTCCAACCACTGAAAAGATTTCGATAACTTTTTTTTTCATACGGAAGATTATGACGACTGGATATGTCATCAAATTCCATTTACTGCTCTCATTTTCTCTTTTTTTTCTAGAGAAATAAAACAAATTACAATTTGATTTCACATTCTCTATGGGGAAAACTATTAGACAGTTCCGCAGTTCCAACCAATGGACCTATTTCCACAATTTTTCTTGTTAAACATTATGACCACTAGATATTTTATCAACAGTCGCTCGTCACCCACCACACTCTATTTTCGAGTGCGAATACGTATATAGCAGAATAATACTTTGGAAGAGTGACTCAGCCTTTACAACCGCCAATTTATTTCGCCAAGTTGCAAGCATAGATGCAGAATATTACTAATACGGCCAAGGCGAGATAAGTAATCTATACATTTAAAATAATTGGCAAAACCAGAGGAACAGTTCCGTAGCCCAATCCACCAGATATGTTAATGATCGAAACATTGGCAAACTATTGAAATCAAAGTAATTGAAAAAAATTCACTTTTCCATCATGTATGAAAATATTAATTAAAATGAAAATAAATCCTTAAATTTTAAACAGACATATGTAAAATGCATTGATAGTATTCGGGTATATGTATTAAGGCCAAAGTTTAGGTCATTCCCTTTCAATAAGAGAAAGGATGTGCACTGATTTTAATAGATTTCTTTGAAGCTTAAAATATTTCCAATTTGAATATAATATTTTGTATTGACCAATTTATTTTTTACCACTTTTTTAATGAATCGATTAGGAATATAATACATTCATTAGTCGCACAATCTGTTGAAAAGATTTCATTGTCGTTTCTTATTTACAGTCGTCTTAGTTCCTGTCTTATGAACAAAAAAATTATTTTTTACTCGCCCCAATTTGTGCATTGCTTGGCTGTGAATATAAGATAGGTTGGTGGGGCAAGGTTCATCGTTTGGGTAAGTTGCGCCAAACATATAATTAAAAATATACCCGCTGCTGTTAAAAGACAATGTCGAAGTGGATGTTGATATACGAAGCCATCTCTGCTTACCTGCAGAAATGGCTTCCTGCAGACTAGTGGCGCGAAAGTCGCGTTGTCCATTTAGCATATCAGCATGTTTTATTTGTAACTATTTCCAACTGCTTTTTCACCTGTGTGCCCTTTTTTTTTCATTTAGTATTTAGTCAACATACTTTATCTTCGGTCGGGCGCAATACAAATGCTGACAAGTTCGGGCGGAACTCATCTTTGAGATTAAAGTTTAAATTTTTGCTGAGACTTAAGAGAAAGCTTAGCGAACTGAACTGTTCGCTGTGCAAAGCTATATTTGCGTTTTCAAATAACTTTTTTCTTGTATTTCCTAGCAAATTCAACTAACAAACCTCCAAGAAAACTGGTCTGGAGTATGAAAAACCGTTTGAAGCATGTCACATCAGAACTCGTAACAGAGAAATTCAGTGCAATGTAGAAAATAATTGATATCCACATTTACTAATTTTTTTACACATTGAAGACTGCACACAGCTTATGAACTACATCAACACCAGATTTCGTTTAACGGGGTTCCCTATGTCTCATCATTCCGCGTACTTCAAATTACAAGAACATTTTCCCGCTTTTATAGCACACTAGCTGTTACCCGCGATTTCGTGCGCGAAGAATTTGAATTATTAAATTTTTGAAATTCACGGATGTAAATGTTTCGTTATATGTTGAAAGAGGAAATCAAAAGTTTTGACGTTTGATATTACACAATTGGACGACTAACAGGAGTGTATGCTTTTATAGATAGGTAATTTGTTTATCTATACTAACACACTTTTGTATACTACGTTTTTTGCACGGATGTAGAGGTTTTGTGGTCTGGACACACGTGAACACGCCAGATATATTTGCACAAGAGAGAAATATGGTTTTTCGAAATGTATGCCTGCCCCTTTGAATGTCTGACCCTGAGCCCGGCAAATGCTAATTTTAAAAAGAATTGTTACCTTTTGAACTTGGATTGTAAATCCTTCGGTATTATCCAAATGCGTGAAATTAAAACAATCTCTCGTTTTTAAACAATCTCACGACGTTTGGACCTAGGCGTGCAATTTGTAATAGTGCGCAGTCTTGGTATATCGAGGTTACGTATCAATAGTACTAGCACACCGACTTTTAATCTCAGCTTATCGGAAGGTATCCCCGACAATTCTAAGAAGTTGAAAATCTTATTATCTGTTATATGAAGAAGTTGATGTTAATTGTTATTGCATATTAGCACATCTACAGGTAGATATTCTGTAATACTTCCCTCTATTTGTGACATATTTTTATTTTATTTATCTGACCTAAACTTTCATTAATGAGTGCCAAAATTACCAATTCAAAAAACATTCTCTAATCCTCATATATTCTCCGTTACTGTAAATTACATCATTGTACTCAATGGTATCATCAGGCCGCTATAATCTGTGAAATATACCATCCATCATGCTATATGTCATCCACTTCTACCATTCAAAAGAATACATAAAACAAAATACTGTATCTTCGCGTATTTTCTTTTTGTTATAATTAACATTAGTTTCTAAATTTTAATCTAAAAACTCTTGCAGCTATATCATATCTATCAATAGATTTCTGTCCCGACGTCAATTTGTCGACAGCTTCTTGAATAAAATCTGATAGGGAAAAGATACAAATATAAATAACTAAAATTAAATAAACTGCAAATTCGAAAAATGAAAATCAAGCGTCGAGTTGAGTAATTTCAGTTATTATTCCATAAATAAATTATTTGTTTATTTTCTCAGAAATATTACATAATCGCGGTTTTCTTTATGATCACGTGATGTTTGACATTAAAAGTAAGTTATTCCACATGTAGTTTGGCTGTGAAAGCGTAACAAACAGACATACTTTCTCACTTAATGTATTATTAAGGATTTATTATTTCTTAAGAAATTCAGGTTAAAATGACAGATGGTATGAACTGCGGTGATTTTTTAATCTAATTAAATAAGTTTTAGAATTCTTTAAGAACCAATGAAAACACTGCCAAACGATATTTGAAAAAAAATAAATAGAAAAAATAATGGCAAAGTAATTACACCGCTGCCTAGCAACTCATCAGTATCTACTCTAGTATCATTAAATTTGATTTATTTTAAAATCGTCTGCGTGTCAACTTATTAAAATTTGAAAAATTAATAAAAATTGAAGGAAAAGTGTCACAGATATAAAATTAATATCACTAAAAAGGTAAAATTTTGAACTTTAAGATGACATCAAAATAATTTTCGGGGGAAAATTTGCTCCGAACTTACAGCGGAAAAACGGTTTCGGTTACTTTTTAATTAACTGACTGTTTAATTAACTTTAGCGCTTTGAAAAGTTAACAGCAACCTTACCCTAGTCTTATTTAATAAGTGTGCAAAATTTGGTTGAAATCAGTGGAGTGGTTTAGGAGGAGATGTGGAACATAGATACAAACCCACAATGACTTTTATTTATATTAAGATACTAGCTGATATGCCCGGCGTTGCTCGGGGTAAAAATATGTTCAAGAATCTCGTAGTCCTTCGTACTCCATTTTCCCCTTCCCATCATTGCTACGGCAACAGCCGAAACTCTTTCATATCTTGTATTTTTTGTAATTCTCCGGAGTACAATTCTCTTGTCTTTAGTGTTTTTGTCACTGACCGGAACAAAGACCGCATAGTGTTCTTTCTTTTTCTCCTTAGGACCTCTCCCTCCTGTAGGAAGTGGGCTCAACAATCTTGAGGGATTTTACACACTCATTATGATCATTAAAAATTTGTAAAATTAAATGAAGCATAGCGGAAAGAGAGTAATTAACATCATTTTGTTGCGGTGCAAACATATTCAAATAGGTATATGCTATGAAATAAAAGCTAAATAAAATTTCTGCCTTTCTGTTAAGATTCAAACAATATTTTTATCATAACTTTCACTATGGTGAAAATACCGGAATGAACGATTTGATAAAACGATCAATGGTTTGAATTTAATTACAATAACAGAAAGCATTGCTACAAATTGTGTATGAAATAAATTTGAAATGTTTATTAAATTAAGGAAAAAAACTCGTGGCATTTAAATTGAAATCATTAAAATGATAATTTTCTGCTCTTTGCGATGGTATGTAAATAATTTACGTGCAATATATTTTTCTGAAATTATTGGCGAAAAACTGAGATAAAACGACGATAATTGGCTTAATTTTCGTTATTTAATTAAATATCTTAGAAAGTAATTTTTCGAAAGTTTGAAAAAGCAGAATTAATCTAGGAGCGAACCCTAGAAGGGCGTGTGCAAATTTCATATCAAGACTATTCACCGTTTAGGAGGAGTTCTTGAGACAGATAGACCAGTAATACATCTTTTTTCACCTTCGCTTTTTCCTCTTCCTACGATAGGAACCGGACTAAGTAGTCTTGAAGGTTTAGCACACACTCATTAGGATCAGTTAAAAATGTGTGAAAATTAAACAAAACATCGAGAGAATAATTCACTAACGTCATTGGATCACTGTGTAACCGTATTAAAAGATGTAAATGCTACGACAACAGGAAACCGGAAGTGTAAAGTGTCCTTTGATGTCTATGGTCCAAGAAAACAATATTTTCGTATATTAACTTTAATACTGGCAAAATCCCGCTCGCGAAACAGTAAATTGGCTTAAATTTATTTCTATAAGAATAAAATTATTTTTAGAAATTGCGTTAAATATATTTTTTAAACCTTAATAACAATCAGATAAAACACTTTATCGCAATGGAATTAATATCATTGAAAAGATAATTTCCTGCTCTTTAAAATGACATAAAAATAATTGTTGTCTAATAAATATTTCAGAAGTTATTGGCAAAAAACATCTAAGCATTAGGCTTAACAGCGGCTAATTTTCGTTATTTAATTAAATATCTTAAGAACTAATTAACTCTGAAAGTTGAAAATAGCACGCCATTTGATCACTGTGTAACCGTGTTAAAAGCTGTAAATTCTACAACAACCGGAAGTGAAAAGTCTACTTTGTTGTTATGCTCAAAGAAAACAATATTTTCTTATATTATGTTTAACACTGGTAAAAGCCCGCGCGCGAAACAGTAATTTGGCTTGAATTTATTTCTATAAGAATAAAAAGCATTGTTAGAAATTGCGTTAAAAATATATTTTTAAACCTCAATAAAAATCAGAGAAAACGCTTCATCGCAATGGAATTAATATCATTGAAAAGATAATTTCCTGCTCTTTAAAATGGCATAAAAATAATTGTTGTCTAATAAATATTTCAGAAGTTATTGGTGAAAAACGTCTGAGCATTAGGCTTAACAGCGGCTAATTTTTATTTAATTAAATATCTTAAGAACTAATTAACTCTGAAAGTTGAAAATAGCACCGTTGACCTAGAAATGTGCTCTAGAATGTCGCGTGTAAATTTCATGTCGCTACGTTTCGCCGTTTAGGAGGAGTTCTTGTGACCGACAGACGGATACATGTATTTTCTGTTTTATATTATAGATATTTATAAAAATAAGCAAAATTTTCACAAATAAGGGTAAATGAGTTCAAAGTCTAACCGTTGCCTAGCAACGGAGTAGCTATAAATCTTCGTTATTTCACAATCGTCTGCACGTATTTGAAAATTATTGAACTTTAAAAAATTAATAACAATCGAAGGGAAAATGTTAGAAAAATAAAATTGGTATCATAGAAAAGGTAAAATTTTGAACTTTAAGATAGTAAAAAATAATTTTTGTCGGACAATTTGCTCCGAAGTTACGGTAGAAAAACGGTTTCGGTTAATTTCTAATTAACTGACTGTTTAATTAACTTTTGGACTTTGAAAAGTTTACAGTAATCTTCTCCTTGTCTTAATTAATAAGTGTGCAAAGTTTGGTTGAAATCAGTGCCGTGGTTTAGGAGGAGATGTGGAACATAGGTACATACAAACATACAAATATACAAACATACATACCCACAATGACTTTTATTTATATTAAGATGACACAAGATAAAAAAATAAAAAAAACGTACTGCTCGCTACTCTACATTTGTGTTCACGAATTAAATAGAGGGTTAACGTTTGCTTTTACGTCAACATCCTTAGCAATAACAAAATTTTCATTGAGAGATTGCAATAATTCGATATTTTGAAACAATTTATTAGGTATAAAGATCAATATTACTGAAATATGGCCTGGGACAAAGAAATACAAATTTTTGCAGGTATTTTATAAGAAATATTGAGAAAAATTGTGAAAATTCGGAAAATTTAAATATTTATGTAACCTGAGGCAACTCATCTACCAGATTAACGATCCAATTACGCAACCCAACAAAGCACTAGAGAGGAAAACACGATAATCTTGTGCGAATGACAGATATCCTGAAAACTACAAGAGGTCCCATCCTTTATCAAATTATCCCGAAAAATGCCCCCCCCAAAAATATGGTTACCGAAGGTTATGAAAACATTCATTCACGCTTTTTACGATTAAAAAATTGAGAGTAATGTTTTAAATGTCAATTTTATAAAATACAAAAGTGCTCGTAAACTTCTTAACTTCAACGGTTCTCAACCGCTCGCTAGCAGGTGTGGACAGGGTTTTTTGTCCTACGTGAACGGTTAGCGAACTGCTAGAGGCGAACCAAATCCTATTGGGTTTTTTTTGTTTTGTTTTTTCGAGAACACACAAGTATTCGCATTACAGGTTGGATCATTTCCCAGTGATTTAATGAGTCCCCGCGAACTTCCTTTGAAGATTCAGGGTCAAATCTACAAGTAATGTGTATAGCAGAAGGTTCCAAAGAGCTCTCCCTTTGACGACTGGCAAGCGATAATTACATAATGAGTTGAGTTTGCTCTTTTCCTTTGGTCCGCGTTTTGTTATCGTGATAGCAGTTACGAACGAGGTTCGGCAAGAACGGCTCGCGAGTGGTTGGCAACTGTTTTGCTTACAAGTGTATACGCGCCTTTAAACCCATCTGTTTCATAGTGGCGAGGGAAGCCATGATGAAGGCATCTGTCTCGAAAACAATTTCTAAACGTTTTGTGTTTGACCGATATATGAAACCGAAGACTGAACTGAAAGCTCCCATATGTCTATTTTTAGAATTGCATAAAATATTTTTCCTTTTAACCCGTCAGCACACGCATGGGATCTTTTTGACCCCACCATTTATCTTTTGTTAAAAGAATTCTAGGAATTTCTAAACACTTGCCCCTGTTACTTCCTGTGCCTTCATAGGGACCTAAATGAGGATAAAAAAGACAAAACAGGTGAAATGGGGTTTTTCACTTTTTACTGGGGCGTTAAGGTAAAATTGACCCCTGCGTGTGCTAACGTTTGAGGTTAATTTAACGTAATGGCTATGGAAGCGTACGAGCTTGCACAGCGAAGAAGAAAAGAATACAGAAAAAGGGGGTAAAAATAAACAAGTTCAACTTTCCTTTCCCTTATTAAAAATCCCATTTGTGTCTTAAATACGAGTTATTTTTACGAAAAAATGTTCTTATACTTTGTTCATATATTATTTTTGAACAAATAGCCAATAAAACAAAGAGTATGTGTCTAACATTTTGGGGTCAAAATGCCCCGCGCTTGTGCTAATGTTCCAAAAATGGGTTTGTGTTGAAGGGTTAAGTAGGTAAAAAATAAAAATATCCCGTAATATATATATGGTATCTTCAAATTAAAATATGGAATTTTCAATAAAAAAGTTTAATCTTCGTTTCTCTATATAACTTTATACTTATTCTAGTTAAAGTGTAATGTTTTGCCCTTATGAAAAACAAATTTTCCGATTTCTCTTAGCATTTCGATAGTTTCTCTTCTGAATTTTAATAAGAAATGATTGTAGATCTTTTCATGTCCCTTTATTCACTAAAAGTTTTCTTCTTGAAGCGTTTAATATTTAAAAAATATATTCTATTTCTCTCGAAGAAGAAAATGCAATAATTTAAAAATCATAAATTTTAATATAATATTAATTTTTTATCAGCATGAAAGTGGTTTTCAGCTATTTTGTATTTCTTAAAAATTTCATCTGGAAAATGATGGAATTAGAATGGAGTGAGAAAAAAAAGGATTTCTTACTTTTTAAAATTCTTTTACAGAAGCACAGACAGAAAGAATTTTTCCAAAACTAGCAAACTTTCCGTGTAATGTGAATCTATGTACAACTGGCCGGAAAGATAATTGGTACAGCAAGTCAGATAGACCATAAAAATATTTACTGTTGACCGTATGTACTTCTTAAATCTTTTTAACTCCACATGAACGTCTCTTAAGACAACATCAGATGCGTGAATAACTTTCAAAATATAAAGCTTCACTTTAGGAAGTACAGAGAGATTGTTTGTGCTTAAAAATTGATTTCATGAATTTCTTGGTAAATACGGAACTTCTTTAGTACGTCAGAAAAGAAATATGGGGACGCTTTTTTCTCAATTTTTAAGGCTGTTTGATAATGGAGCAAATATATAAGCAGAAGAATTTAAATCCGAATATTAAAGTAATGATGATATAAAAAAGAAAGACTTTCAATTTTATATTTGAAATATTTTCAATAATTCTACAATAGTTACAACCAATATTAAGCATCCTTGATATTATATGGGCTATTTTTTTCTTAATTCAGTAAAGTATCCTTTCGTATCTTACTTCTCTTTGTAGATTGTATCGTATTTTCTCAAAATCTTCCATTGTATCGAAAAGGACATTTAAATATTAGAATGGGTTGAAATTGAAATGTAGCTTATTTCGAGCTATGAGAAGCTTTGTTTAGCGTAATTCTTGCTTCTTACAGAAAATTTCCCAAATATTTTTTTAATTCCGTTTCGAATAGTTCTTAGCCCTTGAAAAAGTGGACTAGAATGGATTTATAGCGAGTGTCATTAATTTCCGATGAGGCGAATAAAAGATTCAAGCACTCACCATGGTGCATCTAAATATCTAACCACCATCACTATTATTTAAACTTGACTTGACGAATACGAAGAAAGTTAACATTTAAATTAAGAAAATAACTTTTATTTTTGTCAAACATAATTTAAATAAAACGATTAAAAACAGAATTAACTTAAAGTAACAAAACTGGTCAACAGTTCGTTGACTGCAAGTTGACAGGTGCAGAGCGAGTGAGAAAGTGGCTTCTGTCCTTGCTTCTCATATATGTAGCTGGAATCAGTTCGGCGCAAAAAGCGCGATGCTCGCTGTTGCCACAGATTCCTTGTTTGTTTTGCTATTAGTTATTTTAGATTCATTCTATGATTATTATTATTAACTTCTTTATTTACTTTTAGCAATCTCTGTATGATATTAATTTCTAGATTATTTCTACATGTTTTTTATGTCACATTTCAGTTCATTAATACGAAAATTCCTCGTTCCAAAGTAGCAATAGATTTTTAAAAATATCTTCTGCAATTTTAATTGAGAGTTTTCTGGGGTTTTTTTCTGTTTATTTTCGGTAATGTAGAACTTCCGCTACACCGACCGACTACAGGTGCAGCGCTTCGTCAATGGGAATTTTCAAAATTTCAATATCCTGTTTGAAGAAGTTATTTATTGTTGAAAGTAGAGTTTTTAAGGTTACTGTGTTGCCACACTAAGCTAAACACTTTGTGAGGCAAATGAAATTTCTCTGTACTCTTGTTCTGATATATCCATAGTTGGCCAAGGCAAATTCCTGGTTAATGATGAGTCCTACCCCTTCAATACAAAACATAGATGTACTTATTTTCATAAGGTAATCTGAAATTAGAAATAGGGCACGGTTGCCTAGTGGTAATGTCTCGACTCGGGACCGGAGAGCCGCAGGTTCGAATCCCGATTCCACCGAAAATCCGCCTGGTGTGGGGCCCATTGCACGCCAAATCATACGCAATGACCAAACGCTCTCCCGTTGGTGTGGGGCGAAAGTTTGGAGAGGTGGTACCTGCCCAGATGTCGTCATTTGACCGCGGTTCAAAATTACTAGGTCCATCCCAAAAATAGCCCTTTTGTTGCTTCAAAACAGGACATTAATATACCTAACCTAACCTTGAAATTTGAAATATTTCTTACTCTTGTCGAACATATTCTTTTACCACTTTATGGATAAAGCATTTGGGAATATAGTGCATAAATGATTCTTATGATTTGTGCGTAACGAAGACATGTTGATTTTTTCATATTTAAAGTCGGCTTAGTTGCTGGCTAAATTTAAAAAAAGCCTCTCTTCTAACTCTTGCATGATTTGGCTCCGAAAGTGATTGACTATTTCCACTTATCAACAAACAGGCTCCCACGGGGGGGTTCACAACTAGCGCGGGGATGAGAAGCAGCCGGATAGGTAAGCAGGGTCTCGCTTCCCCTGAGGGCATGGCAATGGTGTGTAGCAAGTTGCGTCCATTCCGAAAACTGGGTGTACCTCCTTAGGGAGGGATGGGCCGGTGCTGGCTACTAGGACCCCGACCTTGGTTTCCGAATGCATCCATTTCGCTGGTTATTCAGTTCACTTCAAATGCCTAGGCGAGATTGGATATAACTCGTATGCGATAACCAACAGAAAGAGCTTCCCTCAAAAGCATAGAGCGCTGGTTGCCCTGAACTCATCCAAATCGTGAAAAACTTTGCTGTGGATATGATGGACAACTCCATTTTTTCTCGGGACAGCAGGTTTCGGCAGAAAGCTCATTGTCAGTTTAATATAACAGTGGATAAACAACCTTGCAGCATTCGTAAATTTTGCCAAAAACAGTTGCGTTTCTTCGCCATGTTCATGCATTCAGACTTTAATTAATATGCTGATAAAAAAATCATTCAGTTATGATTTTTAAGTTTAAAAAAATCAATGGTGAGGTGGAATTGTCACTTTGGAACTTTAAATTAGAGTATACGTTTGCGAGCTGAAACGCTAGCTCACTGATAAAGGGTAGCTGGGTCACAGATGTGGTAGGGATTTTAGTTCGACGAGACTGTTTTATGAGCAGCTCGCAGCGAACCAAATCTTGTCCGTTTTCCGAGTTGCAGTTCAAGCTGGGACGTGTTCGTGTGCATCAATTTTTCAATCAATCATTTTGTCCTTTTCCACAAATCTCATTCGAAGATGCAAGGTGAAATCTTAAAGCAATTGTTAATTCCTAACGTCCAAAGAAGCCCTCTCTATTGGTTTCTGACAACCGATGATTAATCGTTTCACTTTTGTTTGCTCCTTTCCAGTGGTTCGTTCATTGTGAGAATAATTTCGATTATGTTCGCCTTTAAATCTTTCTGTTTCATAGGTTTGCTTTGCATCTGATAACATAAGGGCACGAAACGATGCACTAATCTTATAAATAAAGTTCTGTGTGAACATGGTCTCAACAAAACCAATTTAACACGTAATCTCAGTGATGTTCTTAATGAGAAGAAAGTAAAAGTTACGTTGTCATCCAATCAAATCTCAATATTCCTCAAATATTGGTTCGTCATTTTAGCATGAAAACAACATTATACTAAATTTCATTTGTTCTTTAATACGACTACATTTTTTTCTTATTACGCACATTTTACGACAATTGTGTGCTCGTATAAATTTAAATAAGATAACATGATGCCAATCGCAAAGGTCTTTTCAGGGATACTGAATGTCAACTTGAACAAAAATTGATTAACAATTGAAGTAACATTGGAACAAACATATTTGGCTCCTTTCCATGACTTTTTTTAAGAATTACATATCTTTTCCTTATCTCTATCTGTACAGGACCGTCCCATACGTCCCTTCAAGCAAAAGACGATAGCCGTCCGAAACATCCGTATGTCACTCTGAATTTCCCACCCCCTTTCGTTAAGAGTGGTTGATGTCACACTCACTGCGCGTGCTTTCTTCGTTAGAGTGGCTCGCCGAGATGTTTTTGTGGAAGAGGTGAGTTTTCTTACAATTCCGACAATGCACGTTGTCATTCTGGTTTCTGAGGGAGAAAGTGAATTTCCCTTATCTTTGATAGAGGAGCTCGGACATTCCCGTATTTTGAGGTCTCTTTATTTCAATGGCCTTAAGAATCAGAGTGTCAATTGTATACCAGATATACTATATATTTAAAATAATTTGTCAAAACTAGATGGCCACTAGCCCAGATCCAATCACTGGAAAGATTTCGATAACTTTTATTTCACACGGAAGCTTACGACGACTGGATATGTCATCAACTTCCACGTAATCCCCCCCCACCTCTTCTCTTTTTTCCAAAAGAAAAGAAATTACTTTTTGACTGCACATTCTGTATGGTTAAAACTATTAGACATTCCCGCAGCCCCAACCACTGCACCTATTTCTACATTTTTACTTGTGAAAGATTATGACCTCTAGATAAAATCCTCGAAAAATAATACTTTGGCAGAGTGAGTCAGCCTCTACAAACGCCAATTTATTTCGCCAAGTTGCAAGCATAGATGCAGAATATTAACATTACGGGCAAGCAGCTGATTGTCGAAGGCGAGATGAGTAATCTATAAATTTGAAATAATTGGAAAAACCAGAGGAATAATTCTGCAGCCCAATCCACCAGATATGTTAATGTTCGAAACATTGGCAAACTATTGAAATCAAAGTAATTGGAGAAAATTCACTTTTATATCATCTATGAAAATATTAATTCTAATGAAAATAAATCCTTAAATTTTAAAAAGACATATGTAAAATACATTGATTTTATTCCAGTATTTGTATTAAGGCCAAGGTTTGAGTCTTTCCCGTTCAATAAGAAAAAGTGTGTATACTGATTTTAAAAGATTTCTTTGAAGCTTAAAATATTTCCAATTGGAATAACATATTTTCTATTGTCCAATTTATTTGTTACCACTTTTTTAACGAATCGTTTAGGAATATAATACATTCATTAATCGCACAATCTGATCCAAAAGTTTGCATCATTGTTTCTTGTTTACAGTCAGATTAACCCTCTGATTCGTCTGGAATAGAGGGATCTCAAAATATGGGAACGTCGAAGTTCTTCTTTCAATGATGCATGAACTTCCCCTGTCTTCTTCAGAAGTCGCAATGTCAGCTGGCCTTGTCGAAATTCTAAGAAAACACTCCTTCCCCAACCCATCTGGGCGAGCTACTCTAACGTAAAAAGTGTGCGCCGCGGGTGACAAATCAATCACACTTAAAGACAGGGGGGTGAAAATTTCGTAGCGATATTCGCACATTTCGGACGGCCATCGTCTTTTGCAGAAATAGGCTTTTGGGACGTTCCCTTATCGGTAGAGTAAATTGCTGCTTAATGAATAACAAATTTGATTTTTTGCTACTCGTGCCTAATTAGTGCATGGCTTGGCTGTGGATGTTATGGTAGGTATATATGTCACGATTAGGGGGGCAAGAGTCATCGTTTGGCTAAGTTGCGCCAAACATATGTTTAAAAATATAACCGCTGTTGGTGAAAAGACAATGCCGAAGTGGATGTTATATACGAGTCTATCTCTTCTTATGTGCAGAAATGGCTTCCTGCAGACTAGTGGCGCGAAAGTCGCGTTGTCCATTTAACATAACAGCATGTAGTATTTGTAACTATTTGCAACTGCTTTTTCACCTGTTTACCCCATTTTTTTATTTAGGATTTAGCCAACTTACTAAACCTTCTGTTGGACGCAATAAAAATGCTAACACGTTCGGTCGGAACTCATCTTTGAGATTAAAGTTTAAATTTTTGCTGAGACTTAAGGAAAAGCTTAGCAAACTGAACGGCTCTCCACACTAAGCTATATTTGCGTTTTTAAATAACTTTTTTTTGTATTTTCTATCAAATTCAAGTAACAAACTTTCAACAAAACTGGTCTGGAATATGAAAAACACATTGAAACATATGTCACATCAGAACTCATAACAGAGAGAGTCGGTGGAATGTAGAAAATTATTGTTGGCCACATTTGCTAATTTTTTTACACATTGACGTTTGCACACATCTTACGAACTCCATCAACACCAGATTTCGTTTAACGGGGTTTCCTATGTCTCACCATTCTGCATCAAAAAAACGTACTGCTTGCAACTCTACATTTTTGTTCGCGAATTCAGTAGAGGGCTAAAGTTTGTTTGTACGTCAGCATCCTTAGCAATAACAATTATTTTCATTGAGAGATTTCAATAAGTCGATATTTTTTAAAGAATTTATTAGGTATAAATATCAATATTACTGAAATATGGCCTGAGACATAGGAATACGAATTTTTGCAGGTATTTTACAAGAAATATTGAGAAAAATGTAAAAATTCGGACATTAACTATATTTGCGTATTCTGAGGCAACTCACCTACCAGATTGCCGTTCCCCTCACGCAACCCAACAAAGCTCTAGAGAGGGGAAAAAAGTAAATTTTGTTCCAATGGCAGATATCCAGAAAGCTACTAGAAGTCCCATCCTTTATCGAATTATCCCGAATTAGGCCTAAACAAATATGGGTGCTTTATTTCACAGATTAGACGCATTCTACCGAAGGTTAAAAAAGCTTTCATTTACGATTAAAAAATTGAGGGCGGAGCGTGAATTGTAAATTTTATAAAATAGAAAAGTGCATGCTACCTTTTTAACTGCAACGGTTCTCAACCGCTCGCTAGCAGCTGGTTCGCAGGTGTGGACAGGGTTTTCGGTTCTTTGCGAGCGGTTCCTATTAATTTTTTTTTATTACACACAAGGATTCGCATTTCATATTGGAACATTTTCCAGTGTATCTACAAGCAATGTGTATTGCAAAAGTTTCCAAAGACCTCTGCCTCTGATGACTGGCAAGCGATAATTATCTACATGCATTCTCTCGCAAATCTACAAGCAATGTCAGATCAGTAATAGTGTAGAGCCGTTTTAAAAGAGGAAAATGCTACGACGTAATACCGGAAATGAAAAGTCTGCCTTGGAAATGTCTAAAGAAAGCAATATTTTCTTATAATAACCTTCACAGTGACAATTGCACGTGAATGAAGAGTTTGATAAACAGTAAAATGACGTGAATTTAATTTTATAAGAATAAAAAGTATTGTTAGAAATTGCGTTAAAAATAAATTTTTAAACGTTAATTACAATTAAAGAAAAATCTGTACCGCATTAGTACCATTAGAAAGATAAATCTTTGCTCTATAAGATGGTATAAAAATATTCATGCAATAAATTTGTTAGAAGTTATAGGCAAAAAACCTATCATAAACAGGCTTTTCATTATTTAATGAAATAGCAGAGCGGATCAATAAATGTACTCCAGAATGTCGTGTGTAAATTTCATGTCGCTACGTTTCGCCCTCTAGAAGTAGTTTTTGTGACAGAAAAATAGGCGCATGTATTTTATGTTATATGTATATGTTGTTGTTTTAAGCCTGCATCTTAATTCCCGTGTTGTCTGCACATCTTCGTCATACAATTAATTCTTCTGATAAAATGAAGTCTTGAGGTCAGATTTTATGTGAAGTGTAGTGTTGACCATAACTAGGACGTACTTCCGCCGTCATCTCTCTACATTGAGTACCATACCCAAAGTATGCAGTACTAAAAATGCTTGTTTGTTATTAAGAGGAATAAAGTCCCTATTTTGGAAAAATTTTTTGGAACCGAAAACAAATAATTCGGAATTGAAACTAAAAGCAGATTGAAAAGATGCATATAATCAACGCGTGCAATATACTTTTTGAAAAGGAATACTTTCAAAGTTTCAAGTAAAAAGTGGCTCTTCATTCCGCTCTGTATTAAAAAAAAGTGTAATAATTTCAAACAAAAGTGGATTAATTCAATGTTCTAGCATTTTCAATATGCTTTCGAACTGATCAAATGTTGAGATTCAGAGAAAGCTATCGAATTGAATCTTAAGAATATTATTTGAGAATAACATTTGAGTTATGGTGAAGGCTTCAACAGCGATAAAAAATATAGTTCAAATATTTTCTTACTTCATTTCAGTAATTTATTATTAATTGATGTTTATTCCAGATATAATAAAATTTCTGACATGGGAAAAAATATCGTCTGTACAACAAATATAAAAATAATATTTTATAGTATTTAAAGTCAATCAATTTTGAGTTTATAAAAATAATGTGCTCTTGAAATTAATATGCTTCTGCATTTCAATATATAATGAAAACTAGATAAATACATGGTCTACTAACAAAAGCTAACATGAAATCCATAAAAGTGTAACGAAAGTCATTTTCAATGGTATCAAGTCAGTTACTTGAATCAGCATGCCATCTAACATCTAACTGCACTTTTACTTATGCGCATTCGACAAGTATCACGTGCATAATATAAGAAACGTCTTACTTTTCATTACTTGCCCTTTATCTTGCTGTGATTGTGACAAATATTTCACATATAAACCTATTTTACAGATAATTATGCAAATATTGTGCGGTTTTATTCAACTTTCCAAGGAAAATACTCAACAAAAAAATTGGGCTTTCAGTTTTTCATACAATTCTTTGAAAATCTGAAATATTTCTTATATTTCAGACTTCTTGTATTCATCGGTAAATAAATATATTGAACAATATATTTCTATACCGCTTTTTGGATGAAATATTTTGGAATATAAATCTCTCGTTAATCGTGTGTTGCGTTTAAAAATGACATTTTGGTTTCAGTTGGCAGTCGGCTTAATTGCTGGCTATACAGAAAAAATAAAATAAAAGGCAGTCTTTTGAGAAGGTATCGTTAATCCAAGCACCTTCGATGTATAGAGAGCGTTATAGAAAAGCTTTGAGCTTCTATTGTTGCAGCATTGCTTCTAACAATTTTCTTTTAACAATAATAGATTTAAGCAGGTCATTTGCCCTAAGCCTGGTTTTTTTCCATCCATTTTAATCGAAAAATACATGCACGTCATTCACTTGCATTTAGAAGGACGCTAACTCTAAACGAATGTACGGGGGAAATATCTTCTTTCCTTCTCTACAGATGCTTGTCAATCGCTCATCGATTTTCCCCTGTCAGCAAGTTTTAATTTATGCTACCCTCAAAGCGAGGCTTCAATCTACGCAGGGCATTTTTCTTTCGCTAGCCTCTTTCAGGGTCCCTCTGAAGAGAGACTTTGAACTCCAGAATTTGCGTTCCGATTTCAGTCCAGACAGAGTTCCAACCACCACAAGCCATTTGGCTGATTTCCATAGATTTAGTTGGCTTTTTCCTTCTTCCGTTCCAAAATATCCAGTTTATCTGTGAAGTTAATGACCGGCTTTATACATCGTCTACATCAAGTCTGTGAGTTGCAGCATCTTGTGAACCTAGCCTAAAGATTACGTTGCACTTAATCATTCTACGTCCGTTCGTTGAATTCACCCAACAATTATTTGCTTGGAAAAGTTTTAAAATGGGGAATTTCTTATTTTAAATGAAACTAAAAAATAGGTACCAAATAGAATGTAATTTATACAGGGTGTTCTAAAAAGTCGTTTACATACTTTAAGGGTAGATGAGGAGTACACAAACAAGCATTTATCGCATTAGAACATGGGGTCAAAAATGCAAAGGAGATTTGCTACGGGGGGCGGTAGTCAATGAATTAAGCAATCAAAAGGATACATGATATAAAATGAACAAAACAGATATAATGGGAAGCAAATTTATAATGATACAACAACAGAGTTGTATTACTAACAATATACGCAGCGTCTATCTATTCAGACGGCCAGTCATTTGACCCCTTTAATTATTCCTAAGGTATGTTTTTGATACTGTTTCCTTTTTGTCATTATCGTATTTGCAATGCCGCATATGACTTTCAATGTTGTCATTAGTACATCTTGGCTGTCGTGTTACTGCAAATTTATATTACAATCAATCTATGCTATGCAATAACGGCCTCGCGTCATTGTGTGATGAGAAAAGACAAATAGGCGATTTGAACACCATTTTTCGACCGATTGAAACGAAAATTGGGCACGGATCTACAATGAATGTTAGCAAGCCTCATACTAATTTTTATTTATCAACGCCATACGGTTTACGAGTTATATAATGTCTAAAAGTTTGCGATTATGCACACCGACAGACAGTCACCTCTTTGACGGATTTGGCCCCAAATTTGATACAAACATGCATTCCTGATGATAAAACTATGTGCCAAATTTTATCCATTTATATAATCAAGTTTTTGAGTTGTAGTGTTCACATTAACGCGGGCAGACAGACTTCCCGCTGACGGATTTTGTCCAAAATTTCACAGTTACCTGAAAATTATGTGTAAATATGACATACCAAATTTCAACTCCGTAACTTTAATAGTTTTCGAGTTGTCATGTTCACAGACAGACAGACATAATTCCAAAATTGTGTTTTTCGGACTCAGGGAGGTCTAAAACATGGAGATTATCAAAATCTCGAGTTCGAATTTTTTGACGATTACAATACTTTCTATTTGTATACTTCGTATACGAGAAAGTAAAAATGATTCGTTTCTCTTTACCTGACCTATCCTTAAAGTTTGTAACCAACCTTTCTGAAAACCCTTCATTTAGATAAAGAAAAGTTTTATAAATTTATCGAATGTCCTTTTTTGCATTATTGTCCTATAATATTGCTGTGATAGTCACAAAAATTATTTCACTTATAAACTTATTTTAGTACTAACGCTTCAAATCTCTCCTCAATACATTCAGTATTTTTATTTTGTCTTTTCCGTAATTGAGAAAAAAATATCGTTTCTATTCATAATGACCTTAATGCATGATTGAATTATATGAAAAGTAATAATCTGCAATTATTTTGAGAAGGATTGATATTCCAAGCCCTATTACAGGGATGGCGAACCAATGGCACGCGACACAATATTTTGGGCACGCCACCAATCACAAAGTTCACTATGAAATACGATGAAGAAAAAACTCAGTTTCGCGCCAATCAAAGTAAACCCTAGCAGGCACAATGATCAACTTGGCGTGGTAAAAGACATCCCCATAGGCGCCTGTAGTGGGATTGGTTTTTATGCCGGCGGCGGGCAGGAAACACGCTCGTTTGTTATTGTAGCTACATCGTGGACTGCAATTGCTAATGACACGTAGTTTGTTTACGCATAGCATAATAGTCAATTTCGTGGACACAACTGTATTTTAAAGTTTGTATTATATTTACGATATTTAACTGTTATTTAATCTGGCTAAAGCGAACCAGTGCAAAAAGAATTAATTGCAAGTGCAATGAAAGACAGAAATAAACAGTCAACGTCTATGATTAAATATGTTGGCAAAAATTGTCATACGAGTGCGGCAAGTTACTCGGCTGCAAATGTCATTGCTCGGCATAGTAAACCTTTTCAAGAGGGAGAGTTTTTGAAGGAAGCCTGGTTACCATGCGCGCCCTCACTTTTTGATGATTTCGATAATAAAGATAAGATAATTCAGCTCATCAACATATTCCTCTATCTAGAAACACAATAAAAGAAAGAATCTTAAAACTGGCCGGAAATGTAACAGATCAACAAAAAATTTGCATTAACTCCGCTCCTTTTATATCGGTGTGTCTTGACGAAAGCACTGACGTCACTAAATCTGCACGTTTAGCTGTTTTTGCTCGATATTGCGTAGGAAACGTCATAAAGGAAGAATTAATTCCGATAACATCGTTGCTAACAACTTCAATATGATTCAAAAATTTATTGAAACAAGGAAAGAGTTGGAATTAATTGAAACAGAAAGATTGAAAAGCAATATAAGTAAAAATGTCAATAACAAATTTTTATAAACATGGAATTCGTTACCAGACACATTTAACTGTTTGAAGAAGCTCGCTCGTGCTATTTTAACCATATTTTCATCTACCTATGCCTGCGAGTCATTATTTTCAGAGATGAATAACATTAAAGACTCGCTTAGAAACCGTTTGACAGATGACTCCAGTTCAGCATGCATACTGCTAAAAGTAACATCTTACAACCCTAATAGAAATTATTTGTCATCTAATCTGAAACAACAGAGGTCACACTAATGTTACTTTAATTTTAATTACGCGTATAACTGAGACATTGCAAAATGTATTTTTTTGTAGTAAATAAAGAGTTTTGAGTTGATAGTATTTAGTATTATTATTTTCCCAATAATCGCAAAGTCAAAATTATTTGACGGCACGTCTATGACCTCATTAAACATTTTTTTAGAAAAAATGGCATATTGATACATAAAGGTTCGCCACCCCTGCCCTATTAGCACAAGATGCTCTACAATAGTCATAACAGATCTTTACGTTATTGTAAAACATTCAGAATATCGTTGCAATATCGTGGAGATATCGTAAAACAACTTGTGCTAATAGCAGTATATCAGTGCGTCTGGGAAAACACTCCTGATTTAACTTCAGGATTACATTGAGAGTTCTTTACAAGGTTGTACCAATTCGTAATTATCTAGTTGTGGAAATCGCCCAACCCAGTTTGTAGAAAAACTGTGGAGTTTCAAGAATAAAAAATAACTTAGAATTATTCTTACGCCAATTAAAACGTAATTACTAATTAATGAAAGACTAGTGTTATATAATTATCGAATTTTTTTCATTACTTCTCTTATATGCATTACTTCCAGAGTTTGTTACAAAATTATTTTACATACAAATATATTTCATTGATAAAGATACAAATATTTTGCTATTTTTAATATAGTTCGAAAGAAAACACAACACCAAAAATGGGTGCCCTGTTTTTCATAGAGTTCTTTAAAATTTTGAAACATTTCTTACTATCGAAAAATATTATGCATGGAGTTTGTACTTTTATTAATGAAGAAAAAGTCATATTTTCAGTCGGTTTATTTGCTGACTAAATGAAAAATAGTAATAATTTGCGTCTTGTAAATGTCGTGCACGACTCGGCTCTGGATATGATGGATGAATCATCCTTTATTTTATCGAAGGGGTCGTGTTTTCCAATAAACATGTCTATCAATAAGCAACCTCGTAGCGTTTTTTCATCTTTACAACCATTTTTTGGATGGTGATGGAAAGGCGGGTTGTTTCGCCTTTGGGCCCGGCCGGGCCACAGGGTTCGAGGTTCGAAACCCAATTCCTCTTAAGATAGCCTTGAATGGGGCTTGCAGCACTCTAAATCACGCATATGTTGCATGATATGGGAAACTCCAAGCGCCCGAGTGATACTATCGACAGTAGACCCTGAAACAATGGACCACCCCATCCCACTCGTCTTTATCGGAAGAAGATAAGGCTAAAAGAACAAATATACACTCGAATATACAGCATACAACCTATTAGTCTACAACTGCTCAACCTGTTGAGAGACTTGGACCAAAATTTGATACGCATGTGCACTTCTAATAATCAAACCGTGGATCAAATTTCATCCATCTAGCAAAAGACGTTTATTGTTATCGTTTTCACACGCACCTTGACAGGCAGACAACGTCCTGCAGACGGATCGCCTCCGAAATTTTAAAGAATTCTACAAATTTAGTGGAAACGCGCATACCAAATTTTATTTGTCTTGCGGTTTGGGTTTCTGAGTTATTGTGCCCTCAGACAGACCGAGTCACTGTTAAAATTTCACCCACCGAGATTGGTATCCCTAGGATTTTTTATATACTCCGTAATAAAAATTCCCTCTCCCTCCCCCGGATAAAAATTGTTGACTTTGGAAAGACCGGCCAGGCCGTGAGTATCAGATTTTCATTGACCTCAGAATCGGAGACCGGCGGAAGTGTGACAATTCAAGCCGGACTGTCCGCCATCCTCTAACATAATGATAGGGGGTATGAAATTATCTAACAGTTTAAAATACTCAGGTTCTTTTGTAGATAATAGAATGACATATTTCAACTCTGCATTCTAGGAATTTTAAATTGACAAAAAATTTTAATCTGATCGTCCAGAATAATCTTAATGTAGTCAAATGAATTTTAAAACTGTGGTAACATGATGTTATAAAAAGCCCTGCTTCATGGCTCTGGAGTCTCAGGCGTGCCTATAACCGCAGACAAAGTTAAAAGGTTTCATACGATACAAATGGTATTGCTTTGAAATTCATTAGAGAATTTCGTACTACCTGTATATAGATACTCAATGTATTGGTTGGAATCCCACCGTTGCATTTGTCTGCCAGGTTGAAATTTCTGGAATTCCAGGAAGGTTATGTCGGTAAGCGGAGTGACTTGATATTAAGAATTTGCACAGTTTTATCAAATTATCAGATGACCCCATTGAACATACATTAGCAAGTGCTCCTACAAAATCAAACAGTAAATATGAGGTGCGCGCAGATGGCTTCAGGATCGGTGATGGTAATATATTCTCCGTGTGCATTTTAAATAATGGAGTGACTCAAAAAACATTAAAACTGGAAAAAATACTTTTTCCAGCTCGATCAAGCCACGATTGACTTTTAGGTCTTCTAGGCTCTCGAAAGCGGGGCCAGGATCAGTATCCATATTGAGTGTGAATCTTCCATTGAGACTCTGTTAAGCGCCACGTGCAGGTCTGCGATCGTAGGTAGAGATAATTTTTATTTGGCTGATTGGTTGGTAGGGTACACCTGGGTAAAAGCGCATGCCGAAAATCATGGAAATAAGCTTGCTGACCATCATGCGAAATTGACAACTGTTGATGGCAAAAAAGTGGAAATACCAACCCCATATTCCTGTGTAAAGTTTAAAATTTTAAAAAATATGATGAATGGTTGGCAAAAGACCTGAAAGGCCATGACTCGGAATCAGGTCAGAGGACTTAGGATATTTGGCCTAATGTAAATAGAAAATTCTTAGTTCTTAGCAAATACCTGATTTTCTTCTTGTCTGGAAACGGACCATTTTGCTATTCTCTAAACAGATTTATTTAAAAGCTAAATTCACCTTTATATCCCTGTGTGCCCATTGGAGTGGTTGACTACTATGTATTTAGATGCCAATAAAGAAAATATTTTCATCTGAAATAACCAATAGTGGCCCATGGACATGCGTGGTTCGAAAATTGGCAGTAAACAGGCGAGTCTCTATGGAATTTAAGAAAAACTTTTGAAACTAGCAGAAATTTGTGCGACCAGCTGACCCGGAAATAAGAAATCGAGCCTTTACTTTTTTGCCTTGGTCAAGCGCTTTACGGCAAACTTATTTTATCGATAATTGAAAACGAAGAAATCGGACAAATCGAAAGGAAGCCCCGATTACCAGATTTTTCCCCATATGAAAGGGCTTGCATGCGAAACACCTGTTACGTTGCAGGAATCGTTCAAGCAGCAGTAAGTTTCCGAAAGATTCCGGGTATATTTAAGAAGACGCGGCATTCCAAGCACCATCGATATGAGGCGTTTATCAGTGCGTCTGGCATAAACATTGATCATCTACAGATGTAGAACTGTTCCTAACTATATTCTCAATTCGAGATAAACTCCAAATGAATGCTTTCTTATTTTCCATTTAACTTTGAGAGAATATAATTCAAATTGTCAAATTTTTAAATTTTTTAAGCACCAACTGAGACATCTACATCAAGTTATTGAGTAGTCGCATTGTGAAGTTAGGCTACTGATAAAGTTTTGTATGCATAAGCATGTTACGTCAATTTTAATACTTAGTTATAGCATGCACTTAATTATTATTTGAGTTGTTCAGATGCAAAAGTGATCCTCTCTAGTTTTTTTCACAAATACGTTTCTTTAATGATTTTAAATATATATGATTTTTTTTCGACACATGACAACCCGAAAATGTTTGAAACCTGGCCCTATCCAAGTTTATAATGAGCCCAAAAATCAAGGTGTGCTGCAGAACTGGCCATCTCCTCTAAATGGTGCGGATTCAGAACCGGTCATCTCCAACTCCCCCAGATGGAGAGGCGGTGCATTCGTGATACCTTGTCAAACGCAAGTTTGGAGCTGACAGTGAGCGACGGCAAATTTACGGATCCTACATAGTAGGGAATGAGGTCGCTTCTCATTGGCTCTCAGCGTCACGTGACTTAGCTTGCTTCTTAATGATGTCATTAGAAGGGATTTTAACTATTATTTTGTCTCTGCTATAGCATCATGGAGTTGCAAATATCCGGTAATCATGATAAGTTACTTAGAGTTAGTCTCTGGTACTTCAGAAGCATATTTAACACCTTACTCAATTTTGGCATTGTTTCGCCTAGAGTTCATGTTTGCTCGAAATGTTTGGAATCAATGAGAGTATCAAAGCAGCTAAGATTGTGCCGAAGAGAAACAGACATTTATGACTGAATCCACGCTACATAAAAGGTTAGCTGCAGCTTTTTCCTTTCTTCTAAGAGAAAAGAGAGAGGAACTGCTTACCTTAACCTTTGACTATGTCTTCTTGCCGAACATTAATGACTAGTCAATGTGTTATAGTAGGCAGCTGTACCTTTATAATTAACCGATGATAAAGAGTTACAAAGATTCTAGGCATGGGGACATGTTAGTGGTGCTATGTACTTATATAATTTCACGATCGTACTCGGCTCATCTAAAGATCCCTTGACCATCAATAATGTATTCGTATACACTTGGGGGGGCATGAATACCCAGAAGGTTCAAATAAAATTGCTTCAGCTTTTTTTCACAAGCTGCAGAATATCAGCTTCGCAAGCATTTTGGTCCTCAGATGTATGGCTGATGGGTGTGGAGGTCACAACAAAAACACCACATTTATGTTTATGCTTCAATATTGGTTCTTAAAAATGCTTTAAGGCACCTTAATAAGATACAGTGCATTTTCCCCATTTCAGGGGGCATGCTTTTATTCCCTCTTATAGGGTGTTGCACCCAAATTGAAAAGAAATTGAAGAAATTTAGTCCCTTATCGAGCCAAGTCAACATGAAGAAATTCTTTCAGAAAGTGAAGCAATTTTCAAGCTCGGGAGTGATTATCTTGATTATGATTGGAAGGAAAGAAGCAGCATTTTCATGGAAAAACCATGAAGCTGGTATTTCAAATTCTCCCCGACAAAGTAATTTTTATAAAAAAAACAATAAAGTGTTCGAACAAGGAGATTCCCTTTTACAGATCTAAGGTAGGTGAGAGAAATTTTGTTGTGGAGAGTGGGAAAAAAATCAATATTTGTAAACTTGGAGTCGAGTCTCCATGCTTAATCGTAAATCCTTTAAAACTTTGTAATGTACAAATATTACTGACGAAGCAGTTTGGTCCAAATTGGGAGGGTGTCAAAGAATTCATTTTTTATAGAAAAGTTTATCAATCAGCTGCTCAAAGTCTGAACGAAAATCCTCAGGAAGTTCCAGAAAATATTTTGTGCGAGCATGGAGAAGAATATATGATTTTGAGAATCTGACTTTTTTAATGCTAATAATCGTTTTTTTCATGGTTTATATTTATAAAATCTTATTTCAATAAAATTCTGCAACAAGTGTTATACCTCCGACTTTTTATAAAATTTGGCGTAATTATTTGGATTTCAGATTGTTGTAAAACTGGCCATCTCCAAAGTGAGTAGTAAAACTTGTCATCTCCAAAACAAATCATTAAAATACTCTCCCCCCACTTCATTACCATAAATTGCATACTGAATAACACTGCCTAAATGCACTAAAAAACATGCAGTCTTTTTTAAAACTTCATTTTGGCTAGATATGACTGAAAATCCAACATTCTGAATTTTTTTTGTTCTGGAGATGACAAATTTTGCATCTACACGACTCTTATATTCTCTACATGATGTGTAATTATTTGTAATTTCTTGCTTTAATTCTAACATAGACTTTAAAAATTACCAAAAGAATTTTATTTGAGTAAAATTTAGTTTATAATTAATAAAACGCAAATGTTGCATAATTTATCGTACGTTGTATTTTGCAATACTTTTCTAATGTTCATTAATTGTTGAGACTGCCAAAAATTGTTTAAATTACAACAATATAAATATTGCGCACTTTCTTCAACACATTTCGAAGAAACATTCAACACACATACTGGGGTGCACCAATTTTCTTACAGTTCTTTCAACTTTTGAAATAGTTCTTAGTATTGGCTAATTTATTTACCTACCACTCTTGCGAGGAAGCATTTCGGAATATAATATATTCATCAATCGTGAGTTATGCTTATTCATGGCAGCTAAAATTTCGTATTTACAGTCGGCTCAAGTGCTGGCTAAAAGAAAAATAATGTTGGCAACTTTTCCGCAGAAGTGTAGGACTAAGATATTTCGCTAAGTAAACAGCGTGGTGTGGAAGTCCCTTTGTCCACTTAACATTAGAGTCAATAATAAACGTTTTAGCCTCTGTGTATTATTCAAACTGATTTTGCACTTTTTGGCCGTGTTCCCTCGTTGAAACTTTAGTCAACAAACAGGTTGGTCATAAACTATTGGATCCATTTCAAAAATTAATAAGAAAAATAATATTTAAGTACGTTTTTTTAATAGAGCGCATTAAAAATACTTTTCAGATAGGAAACGCGCTTTTACTGAGGTTCATTTGGTCGTAAATTATTGGAAATCTCCCATTATTGTAGAGCCATTATCTTTAAAACTATTAAAGCTGGAAGAAAGATAAGTGCATTTATTTGTAGGGAATGTTATGCTCTGTAATTTGTTAAATAAATTATAATTCAAGAAAAGTGAACACTTTTCGAGATATTTAAGAAAAGTTAGAAAAGAAAACCAGAACACTCGCATCAACTTCAGCCGATCAATATCCATTGCGTATAGAAATCTCTCTCTGTGGCAAATTTAGAAAGTCGCAATGGTACGCTACCTATCTAAAAAAACTTTTTATTTTCTCTCTCATTTAAAAAAGATTGTTGTAACATTTCAAGATTTTTTTATTAATTTTTAAAATGGGTTCAATAATTTATGATCACTCTGTACTTCAAAAAATTCATTCAGTTATCATTCTTACAAATAAAAATTGATGGCAGTGTGTATGTAAATTGTCAATTTCAAACAGTATATAGGTGCGTAAAATCTCTTAAAGTACAGCTGTTTTGAGCTGCTCTCAAACTTCTTATTCTCAGGTGCTTACGGGGCTTAGGTTTGACGCGAGAATTCGTAAATAGATAGCGGGGAAAACCCCTGCCGGTTTTACGGTGACAACAAAAAGATAAACGTTTCAAGTTGGGACGTGTTCCAGCGCATTTCGTCGTTCTCTCCGAGACCCCTTCGAACATTCAACATCAGACCTGTAGTCAATGTTTATTCCAAATGTACCAGATTGGGGCGCCAATTGCCTACGGTAATTGGCGACTGACAAGCGATTATTAATGGTTCGAGTTGGTTTGCTCCTTTCCCGTTGTTTGCGTTTGGTTGTCGTAAAAATAATTACTTTGACGGTCTCTCGAGTGGTTCCCAATCAATTCCGCTGATCCTTCTGCTTCTTAGCTTTGTTTCCCATTTTAAAACATCAGAAAACGAAACATAGCATTAAACTTATAAATAAAATTCGATGTCAATATTAGACAAGCAAAGGTAATTTAAAACATAAACTCAATAATATTCTGTAGGAGAAGAAAGTAAAAGCTACGTTGTCAATCAAAAAATATCAATATTCCTGATATATTCTCTCGTCATTTAGGCATGAAAACACATCTAATAATAAATTAGATTTGTTCTTTAATAACATTACACTTTTTACTATTTACACATATTTTACTACAAATATGCGCTACATAAACTTAACTAGTATAACATACCAATCGCAAAGTGTATTTTAGGGAATATCAGTTCAATTAATACTTAAAGTAATATTGGAACCAACATAACTGGCACATCTGCATAATTTGTTTTGAAAATATTTGAAAAAGTTTCCTTAATTTTATACTTTGGAATTCTATTTAAAACTCAGGAAAGGGAGTCAAATCTTTTGACTAATCTTTCAAAGAATATATTGTGTTTCATGTAAGATAACCAAAAACGAACAAAAAATTTGATACTTCTTCCAATCTCATATATCGTTAACATTATTGTATCTCCTGATAATAATTGCACACAATTATCTCCCTGGAGTGGCAACACCTAATTTCGTTGGGTGTGCACTTATCTGCATAAAATAATTTCCTCCAGAAGCAAGTAAGTCAGCGTGGAGTGTTGGAGAGGAAAATCATGTCGGAAGGAATCGGTCTTAAAACTAATTTCTCCCCGTTTTCAATTTGACCCGGACAAGGAACCGAAATTCAAACTGAAGTAAAATGCCTTCATACATCTAAAAAATAGAAATTCAAGCTCTAATCGGAAACCCCGCTGCATAACAATAATTTAAGTTTAATTCGTCTGTCTTTACATTAATTTAAGAATTTACTCCTATTTATAGCAAAGATAACAGACACGCAAAATGTAATTCCGTGTATTTGCTACTCGAGTGTGTTCGAACACAATAATTGAAAAAGTGAAAAGAACTGTTGCAAAATATATTTAAAAATATTTTGAAAAACTTATTTAAGTTGTATGAAACGGAAGGAAATAAATATGATATCGGTTTTATGCTGAATAACCTGAGAAACTCATCTTTTGAATTTTAAAAAGTTGCAAACATGTGTTTTTTCCAACAAAATGCTTCGAATTTTTGACGATTATATATCTATTCATATTTTATTAAATATCAAATAAAAATTTTGAAAGATCCTTTTTTAGTAAGCATCTACAACTCAAGAAGTATCTGCCTGCTGTATGTTGTCGATTCAAGTGTACCGATGGGCCCTACAAAGCGTTTTGAACGACTTTTGCAGTGTCGCATGATACAATTTACAGACAGTATCAAGCCAATGAAAATTGTCACGTTAAAATGAAGTACAAGTGTCTTCACTTTTGCCAAACATTCACAGAATTTACACTGGTCAAACAAGGTATTGTTAAAAAATTCTTTCTGTGGGTGTATGGTGTAAACAGTCCAACACTCAGGTTAATGGAGAATGAAGGTTTATTCACGAATATGCAGGAAAACACGTAACACAGGTAACAGGAAACAATAGATCTTGCAAAGATTAGCGACGTGAACAGACAACAATTCACAGGTAATAACAGTTCAGCACTTTGAGATTTAGCAACACAAACAGTCAGCAATTCACTAGTAACGACAATAACAGCACTTTCAATAGCGTTGAGCTCACTAGCTCCCTAGCTGGCTCTGCAGACGAAACACTAAATTCGTGCCAGTGGATCAACAAAACTCTCTCTGATCCAAACGCGGTCCTTATATACTCTCTCCGACAGGCCGTGACGTCACATGGAGTTTTCTCGTATATTCAAACGTATTTCCTTCCCTAATAGAGATATCGGGAAAAGGGTCGCATTTTCTGGATTCATCGATTCGTCGCCAAGGTCAGGTGTCCCGGAATGGCCGCTGCCCGTCACTCTATGCTCACCCCTGTAAATCTCCTTCCCCAACTACATCTTAGCGACATTACATCTTTCAGCAACATCAACGACATCATCTTTCAGCAAACTTAAAATGATACTTTCATCCCCCAGAGCTAAGGGGACATATCATCCTTAAACCTCGAAAAAAATTAGGGAAAACTGCAAAATTCGATAAATTATATCTCTGAAACAATGCAATTCACAAACTCAACTTTTTTTCTGGGAAAATTTCTGTTCTTTCTCTTATAGTACATACATTTTCAAACCTTCATATTGGTATGTATTTATTTGAGAGAGTAATAAATATGGGTATAATTTTTGTAGAAAAAAGGAGATATTCCCCTTGCGCGCATGATAACGGATAAAATATTTATTTAAACACAATATTTTGGGAATATAAATAATCCAATCAGTCTGTTTAAAAAACTGAACCACAATTTATTAACATTTAAATTTAATTTCTATTTTATATACAAATTTAAAATAAAAATGTTAAAAACAGTTAAAATAGCAACCTTTCTCAAATTTTTTTCAAAAATTCTTCTTTCAAAAATTCAACACAAAAAAATCTTATTTGGAGTAATATGTACGAAAATGTGGTTGAATTTGTAGAACGCAGCAAAATACATATTCGGTAAAAAACATTATGTAAATATATTCAATAGTTCTTAAGATATCGAGTACAAACTATGAAAAAAACACATTTTGAGATACAGCGATTTAAATATATGGCTATATTCAATGTTTACGTTGAATATCTGATAGAATTTTCTTGATAACATTCATAATTATGGGAATTTTTCAACGCGGATTGTTTTAAATTGTTTAGAAAAGACAGGGAAACAATATTTTTTTTTCATAAAATCGAAAATTTTCGAGATTTAACAGTGGTATGTCCCCTTTATGGGGTAAAAAAGACTGTAATTAAGCTCTTTTGAATACAGAAAAAGCAGAAACGGCACAATTGACTTTAATAAAAATTTACTGCGTTTGTTTCGTATTCAAGTACCAGATAAATAGAATGAATTTTTTTATTTATATATTTCCATAGTATACAGCGCGTGAATGTTGTCAGAGAAGTTTCACAGAACATACAAGGCAAGGCATGAATGAAACTTTGTGTCAAAAGTTAAGAACAAACAATGTAGGGGCGAGTGGGATAAAACCAGAAACTTTGGTTTTGGCGTTATTACATTTTTTTTCTAGTGGAAAAAGACTGAATTATTCTCCAATAGTGAAGTAAAAAGAAAGGTCATAGTTTTCATGTTGTTTTTGTCAAATTTACTTCGTCTGTGAAGGTTTATTTGTTTTATGAGGTCAACTCTCCAATATTCATTTCTTTTTAAACTATCATTACTTATTAATCATTACAATTAAAAATATATTTAATACAGCTTATTATGTGTTTACTAAGGATTTATATCCTATAAAACATAAAGATTTATTAAAGAAATTGCGTGGTTCTATTTCGTATTCAATAACCTCAACACTCGGGGTAAAACCGGGTACTTCTGGGATAAACCAGGTACTAGGGGTAGTTACGGATACCCCACACAAGAGGATTTTCTTAGGTTGTGAGATAGTTGGTAGTTTGTGCGTTCCATTCCTATTTGACCTTTGCGTCAAATGATCTGATGGAAAGCATCGATTTCCAATATTGTCTTTTTTGTTATAATTTTAAATAATACAAATAATAATTTTATTCAGCACTTTTAAGAGAAGTAAAATTTATTTATTCCATTATTTCGTCGCTTGCAAATAAACGATTTTTATTCATTTTCTCTCATATAAAACAAATACATTCTTCGAAGTTCAAAATATTTCGTTACTATTATGAATTAGTTTATTTATTTCCCATTCTATCGATGAAATATTTAGGAATATAATACATGCATTCATCGCATGATCTGTTTGTTTTGGAAGATAATTGATTTCTTCCAAGCAGTCAGCTTAATTGCTGGCTAAATGAAAAGAAAATGTTAATTTGCGACTCTTCTAACTCGTACGCGTCTCGGCTGGCGATATGGTGGACGAAGCGTCTTGTAACGTCACGGCCGATGGCCGCGGTTTGATGGCGGAGCAAATTCGAGGCGTTTTCAGACAATGAGTAGTCTTTCCGAATTTATTTACAGCTAACTTATATACATACATTTGTAATAGACATTTTCTAGGTTAGAATGTTTATGTACAAAAAATCAATAAAAATGACCTCGAAGGGAGGAACTGTAACTCTTGGTCGAGTAGTTAATTAATTTCGCGAACCAACCTGCACTGCGCTGGAAAAATGAAATAAGTCCCGGAGTTCTATGTAAACTCCTACGAGATGAGCCCAAGGACCGGGTCTATCCGTAAATATCAGAACTCGCAATCCCTGATGGGAGTACTGCCGAGTCTCGATTCGAAGCAAAACTTAACGCTCACCAGCGTAGGTGAAGTCCAACTCTCAACTCTCCCCGACAAACGAAATCCGCCCGTTTATGTACTGATCCGAGTCTCCTCATTATCCAGGTGACATTCCTCTTTACCACCTGCAAAAAGTCCCACATTTATCTCCCTCGTTAGCACTTTTCCTACAAAGACAAATGTTATCCCTTGTCCACCAAATCCCGCTTCGTTACTTTGATTTGACCAGTTCCCTTCATGTAGCCGAAATTGTCAATCAACGCTTTTTTAAGAACCCTGTGGTCCTGTCTGGTCTCCAGCAATTATCGTTGCGTCTGCGGACGCTTTTGGCGCCTCTGTCCCGCTAAGCTTTGTTAGAACACACCTGCACAGAGAAGCATTGTCATTCCTCAGATGGTTGACACTAGTCGAAGAATGTTGTGTTATATTTCACCTGCAACCCTAAATCATCGTTTCGTTACAGCTCTCCTAAATCATAGTTGTTATTTGACCACTTTGTTACAGTCTTCTTCTTTCTAAACCTTCTGATCTGAATCAGATCATATCCATGAGATCGTTTGCCTTCATCACCTCCAACAGGAAAACCTGTCGCTTAAGCAGGTCATCATACACCAAGGCAACACAATCAAGTAGATGTTACGATCATGTTGCACTTTGTGCAGATATTGAATTTCTTATCACCACGAGTGAATCTTAGGGTTTTTAAGTGACCGGATGATAAGCGAGCCAAAGCTGTTTGGTCTTTCCTATCCCCCTTAAAACGTATAACAGCGCCCGGGCCTTCACTACGATAGAAAAAGCGTACTGCAAACAAGTAGGGCGGAGGTCGTGTTGGCCATTTAACTTACCAGTCTATTAGTAACCATGAGGCATTTGAACATATTTCTAACTGCATTTGCACCTGTTTGCCATTTTTCTTATTGAGACATGAGTCTGCATACTAAAAAAATTCATTTAGTTATTATTTTTAAGATTTAAAAAAAATGATGGTGAGCAAATTTTCATTTTCAATAGACATGAAGACGAGTGCTAACCTTGCATGTGCAACGGTTCCGCACCACTCGCGAGCACCTGGTATTGCAGGTGAGGACAGGGTTTTGGGTTCTATCTGAATGGTTCGCGAACAGCCAGCGGCGAACCAAATCCTAATAAATGGTTGCCAAACCAATTCTGTTGGTTTTGTCGGCTAGTCGAAAGCATTCGTATTTCAAGTTAAGACGAGTTCGAGTGCATTTTATCTTTCCCCACGAACTTCCTTCGCGCATGTCAGATCGAAACTGTAGCCAATGTGTATTCCAATTGTTCCAAAGATCCCATCCATTGGCGACTGACAAACGATAATTAATGGTTCGAGTTGGGTTTCTGCTTTTCCCGTGGTTCGCGTTTGATTCATGATGAAAATAATTTTGAAAGAGGTTCGGTTCCAACGCTTTGTGAGTTGTTGGCGAACTTTTCGGCTCACAGCTATATATGCGCCTTTAAATCCTTGTGTTTCATAGATTTGTTCTAAACCTGTTAGCGTAAGAATACAAAACATAGTATTAAACTTATAAATAATGTTCAAGGTGAACATAATCTCAACAAATCTAATTTAAAACCTCAATGATTTTCCTATAGTGAAGAAAGTAAAACTACGTTGTCATCCAAATATTTCCGAGATATCCTTCTTCATTACAATATATAATTAAAAGTAGATAAATAGAATGGTTTTCTGAAATCACCTAATATGAAACCCATAAAATTGTCATGTTGTCGTTTGTCATTTGTTCATCATTGTTTTATAGATTTGTTCTAAGCCTGTTAGCATAAGAATACGGAACATAGTATTCAACTTATAAATAATGTTCAAGGTGAACATGATCTCAACAAATCTAATTTAAAACATTAACTCAATGATTTTCCTATAGTGAAGAAAGTAAAACTACGTTGTCATTCAAATATTTCCGAGATATCCTTCTTCATTACAATATATAATTAAATGTAGATAAATATAATGGTTTTCTGAAAACACCTAGCATAAAGCCCATAAAATTGTCATGAAAGTGATCTGCAATGCTATCAGATCACTTTTTCACAATCGTAACTGCTCATGCCATCTAACATCTAATAGAACGTTGTCTTATGCCTTTCCCTACGACTAGATCGCATTTGAAAACTACCAAGTAAGAATGAATTGGTTCTGCAGAAATGAGATGCTATGAATTTAGCTGCATCAACTGGTAGACAAAATACTTGCAGACTTGTTGGATTAAATTTCATTGCTAACAATCTAATTAAGCAAAGCAAACTGTACATTCTTATGACCAAGAGGAATATTAATCTTATTACATTTACTGCCAAAGGTCTGCAACCGAGAGTGTCTTCAATAAATGAATAAAAGTGGAACACTAACATTTAAAAGTATTTACTTACTTAAACATAATCACAGACACACACAATTACAAAAACACAACAGTTGAAATGAAATAAAATGTATAAACACTTTAAAAAAGAAGATGTTCCAGAGGGGGCATTTGAGATGTAGAAAGAGTCAACATCACCGTTAAAGATCCACCTAGTCTCTGCCAGGTTTTAGAAGTCTAAGATAGGTGGTTTCACAGAGAGGTGGGTTGAGTTGGTGCATGCTTGCATGTCGTCGTTAGATGTCTAAAATTGTCAGTCCGTTATCAAGCGACATGTATCAACTTCTCCGCACTGATTTATTTTAAAATTCATTTAGTTTCTAAAATTTACTACTTGTAGTTTTGAATCACAATACGATCTATGTAAGGTTCTGCATAACTCCTGGTTACTGGCAATGAATATCTAAAGAGACAAAAAAGTGAGAAAATCTAAAAAGACAAAGAATAATAGAAGCAATTCAATTGGTGTGCGCAAGTGCAGCATCATCCAGGAAAAAAATTGCAATAGTACAAAATAGATAAAAAATACCTAAAAAAGCAATTAAAAATGTGGAAAGGTACAAAACAATTGTCCTGGTTTAGGTTCAGGCCAAAAGAGGAAATTAAAAAATATTAGACCTTAAAGTCTTTTTCCTCTACAGAAAACCTATTCCATTTTGAATCTGCATGAATGTCTGGCCTCTGATGAAGTCATTCACCAGATTCTTACTTCTTGTCTTTGTCTAGTGTTGTTTTGTACCTTTCCACATTTTTAATTGCTTTGTAGGTATTTTTATCTATCCTGGTTACTGGATTGGTCGAGGTGGACAAATCGCATGACAATCACGATCCCAGATGTTTCCCTCATTAACATTTTCATAGTTTTTCTAAATTGCTCCTATATGAAACATCTGTTCCGTTTCAGAAATATTTAATATAAAGATTCGTTCAAGCAGCAGGATGTGTTCGAAATAAGCCAGGTATTTTTGAGATGGCGCTGAATTCATACTGCCATTGATTTAAATTGTGTATCAGTGGTGCTCACAAACCTTTGGTGATTTGCAATGTTCCTTACCGCGCTCTTAATTCGAGGTAAAATACAAATGAAATCTTTCTTCATTTTTCTTCACCTTGAGAGAATATGAACAGTATTATCCTGTTTTGAAAATTTTTAAGCACCAACTAAGGACTGCCTATATCAATTTATGGAGTTGAAGCAGATTGTGAAACTCTCTAAATCATTTCTTTTCTATGCGGCAATACTTTGTTACCTAGATATGACATTCAAGTAACGGTTATTATCTGCACAATATACAAGAATGTGGAGTTATTTTTCTTTAAATGTAGCTTAATAAACTTCTCCGAATAAAATTCATTTTTAAAAAAATGTCATCTATATATTTAATTCAAGAAAATTTTGATTAATTTATCGAAAGCCCCGTATTTCCATACTTTTCTTATTTTTACTGAGACTGCCCCAAAAACTATTTCACATGTAAACCTAGCTATACACATAATTTCCTACTTTTTTATGTTGAAATTCTTAGGCATATACAACTCCAAAAATGAAGTACTCAGTTTTTTATAGAGTTCTTTGAAAGCTTGATTGCAGACTAAGTGAAAGGACAAAAAAGTTAATCATTAGCAACTCTTTTGAGAAGGCATGGCATTCCAAGCAAAGTCAATGGAAGACGTGTATGAGTTAGTCTGAAAAAAACGTTGAGCATGCACTGTAATGTGGTGCTTGACCATTATTCTTAATAAAAGGGAAAATCCAAATGAATGTTTTTTAACTCGATTTTTAGAGAATATGACGTAACTTAAATAGGTAGAAAATTTTGATCTTCAACTAAAGACGGTCTTCATAAAGTTACTGATGTGTGGCAATTTCTGAATCTAGTCTAATGTTTACGTTTTGAGTACTCAACAATGTTACAATTCGTATTACCTAGTTGTATCAATAACTGGTCACTGTGTGAAAATGCGGAAATTCTCACTTTAACCAAAACTTTATTTAAATTAAAGCGAAAAAAATTTAATTATATTCAACGAAAGGCTGGCTTTGTATAATTTATTTACTGTCCTATTTAACAATATTGTCTTAAATTTTAGTTCTGACTATTGCAAAAGGTATTTCACAAAAAAACCTATTTCATTGATAAAGATGCAAACGATTTTTTAAACACATTTTCACCGAACATAAGTACATCACAAAAAATAGGGTGTAGAGTTTTTCATGGAACTCTCCGAAAGTTTCAAATATTTCTTTCTACTGACCAATTTATTTATTTATCACTTTTATGTTGAAACATTTATGAATATATTATATACATTCAGCATGAGGGCTCGTTTAAAAATATACCTAAAATTTCATATTTGCAGTCGGCTTTATTGCTGGCTAAAAGGTTATTAGAAATTTGTTTCATAAGTCACGGCGTTTCAAGCACCATCTTCAGAAGAAACAGTGATCCAAATTCGAGGGAAAATGCAAATGATTGCTTATATATGTGCGTGGAGACATTAGACAAGGAATTGCACGAAATGTGAATTTTAATTTATTGTCCAATTTCATAGCTCCTATATTTCCATTTATTGCATCAAAATTTCATATTTATACTTTTAGTTTATCAGAAGTTATTTAGATTTTGATATACACTGACATATAAAAAACATGCTCAAATGACAGCTTTAAATGGCTTTTACTCCAATGTCGGACTTTTTTCACTTTCATGCTTTGAAAATGCTAAGGCTTTTTTGCTCTTTTGAAATTAGAACTTTCAAATTTTTTTGTAATTCTTTTTCATTATATATATGAGAAAATTGTAGATGCAATGAAAGTTTAGTTGCTTGGTTTTTATTACAGACAAGATATAAATTGATGTACTGCTAAATTTTCTCATTTTTCAACAGACAGTACAGTAAAAAATCTATATTTAAACGAATGATAGAAACACCTTAAAAGCCATGCACAGTTTTGTGTAATATATTTCAATGTACCGATAAATAAAATTTGAACTTAAAATAATCGCATTCGAAAACTTAGCAAGAAATTTCAAAAAAATAAATTTTTCTTAGAAATATTTAAGTTTCAACTAAACAGTCTGATCAAAATGAAATTTTCTCTTCAAGATTATTTTATACGATAGTTAAGCTTCAATGGAATCAAAACCTTTTGAATCTTACTGATAATAAAAAAATATTATGAAGAATGCCTTCTTATCACAATGTTAAGCCAATTCGTAGTTAACTATTTGTTGTATTCACTTAACGATTATTCGCTGCAAAACAGTTAAAAGTGTGGTGTTTCTTATTTTAAATGAGCTAAGATTATTGCATGTGCCAAATAAAATGTAATTTATACAGGGTGTTCTAAAAGATCGTTTACGAACTTTAAGGTGATATCAGACATGTAGAAAAAGTCATTTTCGCAATAGAACATGGGTTTGGAAATGCAAAGAGGTTTCCCTACAGGCGAATCCCCTTTGCTCGATGCAGGTCTTTGTCAGTGAATGAAGAAAAAGAAAAGAATTAACCAGATGAAATGTAAAACACAAATTGAATGGAATACAACTTTACAATAACACAATAACCCAGTTGCAAAAATAACAACATGCAAAGCGTGTATCGTCTCAGACGTCAAGTCCTTAGAATATTTACTTAAAGTACTCCGAACATTTGTTGTTAATACTGAGTCTTACTTGCCATGGACGTATCTAGCATGCCGCAGTGTACTTGCTATGAAACTGGGTTGTTTCATCATTATTAATTTGTATGCCACCCAATCTGAGATATACATTTCATCTGATGTGTATCCTTTTATCTTATTTATTTCACTGACAAAGTTCCCTCTGGCACACATTTACGTTTCCGTCCTCGTGTTCTATTGGAAAAGCTGTTTGTGTTCCGTTTACCTGACCTGTCCTTAAATTTGGAAAGAAACTTTTTAAGCAAGATTAGCGTTGTATAGTTTATCAAACGTCGTATTTTGCAATAATTCCAAACATTTTTCGCTCTGATGGTCAAAAAGATTCAACATGCAAACCCGTATTATCGTTTAAGGTGTAAATATTGTTCTCTTTATTTTAAGACATTCCTAAGGAACATATAACACAGAAACGGATACAGATATTTTCAGTGAGTTCTTTGAAAGTTCCAAGTATTTCTTACTATTTATTTATTTATTTACCACTTTAATATAAACACCATATATTGCCAAAATACAATTTCTTTATTTATCACTTTATCAATAAATCGTTTTTGAATATAATGTGTTTGATAATATTTTAATTTGTTTTCACATTAACAAATCTTATTTTAATTTACGGTCAGCTCAATTGCTGGCCAAATGTAGAAAAAGTGCAATCCTTTGTACAGCTCAGTTGCTGGCCAAATGTAGAAAAAGTGCAATCCTTTGTACATCTCAGTTGCTGGCCAAATGTAAAAAAAGTGCAATCCCTTGTACAGCTCAAATGCTGGCCAAATGTAGAAAAAGTGCAATCATTTGTACCGGGAGAGCGTCATGTCAAGTACCGTCGATATGAGGGGCGTTTCATTTCAGTCTGGAAAAAACTTAGAGAGTCTAACTGTAGCAGCATTGCTCCTAGCATTGTCCTTACCACGTTTCGCGCCATGTGTCCACTAAATCCACTCTATGCAAAATTAGCTACCATTCAGGGGGGTGGAAATGCACTTGCCTACTCCTTATTCGTGTTTGAAATACAGTATTTCCAAAAACCTAATTAGAGAATGGAGAGAGTTCTGGGATGGCTCTCAGTCCGAATCAGGACATAGAATCAGAAATTTTGCTGCCGGCGTCGAGAAAAATTTTTGAATTTACTTTTGAACCATTTCCCTGTTATCTACACAAGTTCAAAAAACTTGGCTCACCACTTTGTGCCTGCGGCCTGGTCGGGGATGACGACCACTATGTATTCAGGTGTCCTCTTACTGCTGAATTTCAGTTAAAAGAACCGTCTGATGAACACAGAAAATGCTGGTTTAAAAATTTAAGATATAATGGCCAGGCCCAATCCAAACTTATTCAGGCTTATAAATTCAGTAATGGCATTTGCGACCGGCTGACCCAGGGTTGATTGTTCATCAGTTTGTTGTTTTTGGTGTTGGTTTTTACTTCGGAGAAAGGATTTTAACTTTATAGTTTGTATTAATCGCTTTGTCGTTTGGATGGTTTTGTGGGTTTTTCTTTCCCTGCCGGCCCGCTCAGGGCCTTACACCCTTGCGGGTAGGCCGGACCGGCATGGGTACTAAATAAACTGAATAAATAAATGTGTCCACAAAGGTTATTTTTTAACAGCACTCGAGTAGTATAGCGTCAGTGCGGCGCTTAACCTGTGAATTCGAGTAAAAATTCTAATGAGTGTTTTCTATTATTTTCCTCACTTTGAGACAACGTGAATGAGCTAATCGAGATTTTGAAAATTTTTAAGTAACTTCTAGGGACGGTCTATATCTACTTAGTGATTGTAACACCTTGTCCACCAAGCCTAATGAAAACGTTCTGTGTGCTTAATCATGTTTCACCAATTAGTAACAACCACGCTACGATTATATTCTCTACTTAAAGTGTAAAAATTTAGCGTTTTTTTACTTTAAGTGAAACTGCGAGTTTTTAAATCTGCTAAATTATATGTAATTTATATTTAAATAAAAACAAACATTTTCGCATTTGTAATAGTCAACATACTTAAGATAATTCATTGTTATGAGTTTTGCGGTTGCAAATTGATGACAAAGCGTACATTGTCATTTTCAAACAATATAGAGGCTTGTTTGTGCAACGGTTTGCGGATGTGGAAGCGGTTTTCTGTTCGACACGAACGACTTGCGAACTGTTGGTGGTGAACCAAATCCTGTCGGTTTTTCGGAGAAGTCAAAGAGATTGCAGTTAATTTTGGGGTATGATCAAGTGCACTTCGTCTTCTCCATGAATGTCCTACGAGCCTGGAAGGTCAAATCTGTAAATAAAATTTTATTCCAGAGAGCTTCCATAGACCTCCCTCCGTCCACTGGCGAATAAGAAGCAACAATTAATTTCCGAGGTGGGTTTGCTCCCTACCCTTCTTTCGCGATTGTTTTGCCGTGAAAATAATTTTTTCGATCGGCTTGCGACCGGTTCCTGAATCATTCGCCGCACAAAAATGTATAATCGGCTGTGAAGGAAAGAAAACATTGAATCCGTTTTGCTCTTCTCAGAACACCAGCAGAAGACCTGACGTGTAGACTACCATTCTTTTTCTTTTGTGTGTATTGTGTTCTGGTGAGTGTTTGATTTTTCTTGTGTTGATCTGTGTTTCATTCAATATGTTGGTGTGTTCTTAAATGGCATTTAGCTCTAGAGTTTCTACATGTTTAAGATGGAGATGTACACGTTTCCGCAACGACTTGTTAAAGGCCTTACACCTTTTAGGGTAGGCTGGATCGGTGTGGGTCTCTACCACTAATATCATTACTGGGGACTACCACCGACGAAATGGTGCCTACAACAACCGCCCCCATTCTTCACGTCCTATTCCGGTAGATTTTAAGCATCAAAGACCCCACATACGCGCGAATATATAAACCTACAATAAGTCAACATTTTGATGGATTTGGTCAAAAATTTTATACACATCTAAACTTCTGATGAATAAACTTCACACAGACGGACGTGTAGGTAGAATTCGTCTACATGGATTCCGTACCAAATTTGGTAGAATTCTCCAAATTTGTTTTTAAAAAAAGTTTTATCTGTCAAGCTTCTTGTGTTTCTGAGACAGATTGACAAAATTTCTACCACCGGCTATGGTCTCCCATGGACTTTCTCATATGCTCCCTCATAAAAGTGCCATCCCTTTCTCCTCCATGAAAACGGTGGACCTAGGAAATCAAGGACCGCTCGAGAACTCAGATTTTTATTGCCCTCAGAATTTGAGAGCAAGATCATGTGAATGGGAGACAGCAAAAGGAGGAGCGTCCCTCCGACACACACTCTTCCGACTTCCGAGTGTAGTGACACCTGACAATATGGTGTGTTCAGGGCTTCGTAGTATGATGCAGAAAATTGAGCATGCTTTTTGGAGGCCTTATTTCTGACCGATTGAAGGTAAAATTTGATACTCGTCTAGAATTATGGTTAGAAGACCCCACACTAAATTTCATCAATCCAAGTCGTTGCTTTTTTGAGTTATGGAACTCATATTTAGGCTAGTAGACAGACGACAGGAAATTTAGCACTGATCTACAATTTTGATAATAGAGCACTGAAAGAAATTTTATCCATCTAGCTCGGCGTCGAACATGTAGAAAGTCATCACATTCTCTCAATCGAATTGTTTGATGATTACAATCCTCATTTTAAATAAGTAAATTTCATTTTATGAATTCAGGCAGATCTGAAACGTAGAAATTCATCAAAATCTCGAGGTAGAATTTTTTAACTCTTACACAGATTTTTAACCATATATTTCGAGTACGAGAAAATAAAATAAAAGGAAAATACAGATACACTTTACACTCCAAATTTATCACTGTTGTTTTATTTCATAGCTTTGATGTCATTAAAATTATAAGGCAAAAATCAACACTAAGAACAGATAATTATGTTCAAATGGACAATTATAATGTTTTAAAAATTTATATGTCTTATATTGAATTGCGTTGCTCCAAGTAGATAACATTAAATATTATAATCTTTCAACCGAAAATGTTTTAAAAATGAATGTGGAAATAAAAATATCACATATTCTATAAGCAAATTTTACATCAATCCATTTCAGCAAATTAAAATAAGCGTAATACTCATTATCGTTGAAATTCCTAAAATGTGATTTTTCTGTATGCTACCATCAGTCGTAAAACTTTCAAGGAAGTCTTCGGGACATCTAGTCATTCATTTCCGCTATCTTGAGGATTAATTGTGTTATCTCCTCAGAGACTCAGCATCCGCAGAAAACTAATCAAGAAATCTTCCTACATCATGCATTTTTTTTTAATTTTTAACAAATTCAATTGGAATAGGGAAAGAAAATATTTTCTTTGAGAACACAATTTGTTTTCATTTCTATTTCGCTCTTTATCTAGATTATTCATTTAAAGCCCACATCTGTGAGATCTTTCTGGAATTGTTTGTTAGTTGCAGTTAATATTAAATCTTTCATTGATGATTTATATTAATGGCAGCATTTATAAAAAAAATCATAGAATATTTATAAACGTTCATATTGGAATACAATATCAAAATTTGCATCAAGCGAAATTTACAGTTAATTTTCACATTCTTTTTCGTAGTGTCTTCTCATATATATTTTTATTTATCTTTTAAATGAATAGGGAAGACATGCCGAATTCAGACCGGTATTGTAACAACAATTCTTTTAACTATTTGGGCTGTAAAATAGGTAAATTAGATTGTAACTATGTTAATGGGGTGTATGAAATCATTTTCAAGAGAAAAGGCTACGTGGGCTATCACTGTTCATTAAAAAATATCAGGGTACATATAAAAAGATTTCAGGCATTCCGATGGGTGTTACATTCTCTAGTTCACTTCCCGATGTCTTCTTTCACTTTTTTAAGAATAAAATTATTAGAAATAATCTAATTTATGGTTTCAGATTCATAGATGATTTGCTTATTTCAAATTCTGACAACTTAGATATATATATATCATTATTAATTGTTATCCAAAAGAACTTAAAACTCAATAAAACGAACTCTCATATAAATAAAGGTACTGTTCGGCTCGCGAGCGATGGGTACACCGCTCGGCTCACATGTGTATACGCGCCTTTAAGCCTTTTGTTTCATAGGTATGTTTTATACAGATATTAGATAAATGACATAAGAATACGAAAATTAGCATCGAACTTATAAACGATTAACCCCTAGCGATTATTTTCTGCATAATGTACAAAAAAGCGCCGTTCTTACTTTGACTGATATTTAAACTTTTACATTTGTGATAGAAATTTATTTAAAAAAATATAATTTATATTAAACTGAAGAAAAGTGTTTCATAATTTATAGAATGCCCTAATTTGCTTTACTGTTATTCTATAGTTATTGATACTTCCCCGAATATCTCTTTCACAAGCAAACCTACTTTATTGATAGCGATGCAACTATTGTGATGCTTTTTTTGTGTTGATAAATATTTCAAGGAATATTCAACACAAAAATGAAGTATTTAGATTTTTATTGAGTTTTTTAGGAAACGTGAAAGATTTCTTATTATTGAACTATAGAATTATTAACCACTTTTCGATAAAACATTTTTAAATATAATATTTCCTCTATTCATGCAATTCGTCACACTCGAAATTGAAAAATAATTTGTATTTGCAATCGGTTTAATTTCTGGCTAAGAGAAAGGACAAGGAAGGTAATCCTTAGAGCAGAAAGGGCATTCTTTCCACCTTCTATGTTAGGCGTGTATCAGTGAGCCTGAGAAAAACTCTGAGCATCTACTATAGTGGTGTTCCTGGCTTTGTGTATAGTAACAAGGAAAATCCAAATGAATGTTTCGTCATCTGACCGTGGTTGAAAATTACAAGGTCCGTCCCAAAACAGCCCTCGTGTTGCTTCACAACGGGACGTTAGTATAACTTAACAAGACCAAATGAATGTTTCCGTTACCTCTTCTTCATTTTTGGAGAATATGAATTAACTGTACTCGGTTAGACTTGAGCATCACTGAATGACGGTCTTCATCAAGTTAGTGTGGAGTGGAAACTTCTGAACGTGGTCTAATGATTACGTTTTGGGTAATGTACCCAACCATGCTACGGCAATTCGTTTCACGTAATTGTAACATTAATCTTTCGCTGTGTGAAAACGTGGAGTTTCTCGCTTTTACTGAAACCAAGACTTCTACATGTGCCATATAAAATGTAATTAACATTTTTCTAGTTCTTTGGAAGTTTGAAATATGTCTTGATATTTACCACTTTTTCGATGAAATATTTATGAATTTAATCTAATCACTAATTGTGCGTTTTCTTCTAAGATCTGCATACAGTTTCGTTTGTTTACAGTCGGCTTAATTTCTGGCTTAAAATACGCAATTTATGGAGAAATCTAGTCATTGAATCCCGTTTGAGAAGGCACGGCATCCCAAGCACCGTCCATATAAGGTGTGTTTCAGTGTATCTGGGAAGAGCTTTACACACGATATGTTGATTCCCTGGTGTTCACTGGACAAATATTCCAAATGAATGTTTTTTGTTCTTTCATTTTGAGATAATTTGAATCATCTTATCTAGTTTTGGAAATTTTCAATCACCAACTAAAGACGATCTACATCAAGTTACTGACCTACATTATCTTGTGAACCTGGTCTAACGACTACATTCTGTCTGCTTAACCATGTTACGGCAATTCGCACTTACCTAGTTGAAGTATTTCCTCGTCGTTCTCTGTAGAGTGCGCGAAAATGTGGAGTTGCTCACTTTGAACGAAATTTGGACTTTTATATGTTACCATTGAAATATGAAATTCATTTTTCTATAAAATACCTAGTTATTCTATATAAGATCACCTACGATATATAAGTATCATTTACCTCAACCAAGGGAATTGTACCGTCTTGTGAACCGAGTCTAGTGTTAATGGTCTGTGCGCTTAACCATGCTACGCAAATCCATAATAATTACCTAATTTTATCACTTACTCAAAGATAATTCTTTGCAATATATACAAAAATGTAGAGTTTATAAATTCATATGACATTTAGTCTTTTGCATAACCAAATAAAACTTATTTAAGTAAAATGTAATTTATATTTAACTCAAAAGGAATGCTGTATAATATATGAAATGTCTTATTTTTCATTACTTGCCTAATATTTTTGCTGCGACTGTCACAAATATTTCACATACAAACCTATTTTGATGATAATAGCGCAAATATTGTGCAGTTTTATTTAGCATTTCCTTGGAACATGCAACACAAAAAATGGGGCATTCAGTTTATCATAGAATTTGTTTTTGAATTCTTAAATAGTTCTTATATTTCCGACTCGTATTCAACGGTAAATAAATATATTGAACAATATATTTATGTAACGATTTTTCGATGAAACATTTTGGAATATTATACTCTAGGTAACTATTTGTGTTGTGTGTTTAAATCCAATATATATTTTTTTTTATTTAAAGTCGGCTTAACCCTGCTGTTCTGTTCTTATTTACAATGCATGAGTAACGGTCTTGTTAATATGACCCGAACACTTAAGACTAAGTACAGGGGCCTGTGTTCTCCATGCTTTCAGAAAAATATTATGTTTAGAGATAAATAAGATCTGTTTTAACGGAATAAACTTGATACATTTGAAAAGAAATTCAATGAATGTGTAAATATAAGCATATGTATGTAAAATAAACAGCTGAATTTAATTTTTTTAAAATCTTGCCTCTTTTTCATTCACAATTCAAACAAAAATATGATACATGTTGATTGAAGATATGTTTTTTTATGATATTTTCACAAAATATTTGTTTTACTATCATTTCTTGATTGACAGAACATGCCTCGGGCAAGTTTATTACTGAACTGTAAATTAACAATGGAGGTTTAAGATAAATCATTTCGCCATTTATTCTGTATTCTTTTGACTATACAGTACAGTCTCGATAATTCGAGGTGGACGGGGCCGGGACTACCTCGAACTATCGAAAACTCGAATTATCCAACTTACATATTATTACATTACTGCTGATAGCAACAGGTTAATTATATCTTAAAATAATTGTCAATTTTTTTTTGTTTCAAAATATTGCTCTTATGTATCGATCTTAGATATATCCCGTTTCCTTTGGGAGGGGACATTTCTGCAGGTGGATTCGGGGTGCGCAGTGGACATATGACCCGTCGAACAACAATAAAAACCAGATGCAGTAATTCTTTCAAGTGTTGGTCATTTTTTGGGACCTAAACAGATTTTTTTTCACTAACTCGGATTTATGGTAACCTCGAATTAACGAGACTCTACTGTATTACGTTACTCTTTATTTGTCTAGAGATGTTATTTTGCCTGAATATATGAAGTAATTAATAATTTGCCGTGTACTTCTAAGAACAACATTTTCGACAATTTGTTTTCAGTCCATCGCTATTTATTGATGTCCAGAGAATAATTGCATTAAAAGCAAAACTGTCCAGCATATTATAAAATCTATCCATATGCCAGCGTTTGGTTCCTTTTGCAAATAATATATGCATTTAAAAGTTGATCAAGAGTATCCACAGCTCCTTGAACAGCATTCGACTCTAATACCATTTCCATTACGTTATATATCATATTTTTTGATAAAGATACAAATATTTTGCTTTTAAAAAATATAATTCCAAAGAACACACAACACAAAAAAGGGGTGCCCTGTTTTTCATAGAGTTCTTTAAAAATCTAAAATATTTCTTACTACAGACGAATTCGTTTATTTACCACTTTTTATATGAAGCATTCAGGAATATAACTCATTCAGTAAGCGTGCGCTTTGTCTTTAGCGACATATCTTTCATTTACATATTTGCGGTCGGCTTAATTGCTGACTAAATGAAAAAAAATGTATTTATTTGCGTGTTGTCCAAGTCGTGCACGACTCGGCTGTGAATGTGATGGACGTATCCTATTTTTTCTTTGCGGGTTAGCAGGGTTTTCCAAAAGTCCCGCTGACCATTTGAGATGTCTGTCAATAAGCATGTTTGCAGAATTTTTTCCACTTTCCAACCACTTTTTAGGCCGTGATAGCCAAGTGGTAAGGTTTTGCCTTTGTGGCCTCAGGGTTCAAGGTTCGAAACCCAATTTCTCTTAAGACAGGCCGTGTATGGGCCCTGCAGCATGCTAACTCATAACATAGTGGCTAAATGTCCTCTCTCTGGTGTAGTAGGAAAGTTTGGAAAAGGAATTTGGGTCTGGTGTCGATCATGCTGCTTCTAAATCCTCTTTCTAGCCCTCATGTTGTTTCTGAACTTTATACATCTCTCAATTATATAAGTTGTTAATACAACTAAACTAATCTGGTTTATGCGAGATCAAACAAAGCGCTTCCAAAGATACCCCCATGAGAATCTGATGTCATGATTGATAGTTCGATGTAGATTTGCTCCTTTCCCGTAATTTGTAATTGGTTTGACTGAGAAAATAAGTTCTTCGAATTATTCGTGTCCGTAAGCCATTCGGCTGTACGTGCTTTTAAAGGAATGAAATGTTGAGACCAGTCTGTTATTCCCAGAACTCCCGAAGGGACTGGGAAACTTCCAGCTCCCGAGTGACATTTTCGAGAGAGTAGAACATAAAGCAATGGACTATAATGGAAATCCGTCTTTTTCTAGAAAAGGATACCGCTAAAAGAACATATATACATGCGAATGTATAGCCTACAGTCCAAAGTGATACACATATACACTTCTGATAATCAAACTTTGCGCCAAATTTTATCTATCTTGCATGAGACGTTTATTGCTATTGTTTTCTCATACCCCTTGATAGGAAGACAGACGTCCTGAAGACGGATCTCGTCAAAAATTTGATAGAATTCTACAAATTTGATTGAAATGTACTTACCTAATTTTATCTGTCTTGTTTTACGTCTCTGAGTTATTGTGTCTTCAGACAGACCGAGAGAGATATAAAATTTCATCCACCGAGACTGATATGCCCTAGGATTAGTCGTATAATCTGTAATAAATATGTGATCTCCCTCCGCCGCATTAAAATTGGGGACCTTGGAAAAACCCAACCCAGCTGCGAGTGTTCAGATTTTCATTGGCCTCAGAATCGGAGAACGGTGTAAGGCGGAAGGGTGACAATTCAAGCGGGACTATCCCCCATCCTCTGAATTAATTATAGGGACACTAAATTAATTAACAAAAGGTGTAAATACTTAGGCTTATATATAGATAATATACTGACTTAGTCTACACATATTTTAACACTGCATTCAAGGAATTTTAAATTGAAAAGAATTTTTTATCAGATTGTCCAACCAAATTTTATAGTAGACAAAAGAATTTCAAAACGGTGGTATCATGCTGAAATTGAAAGAACCCTGCTTTATAGAGATGTCGCCTCTGGCGGGCCTTTAACCTCATAGAAAGTTAAAAGGCTTCATACTTTACAAATGTTTACCTTTCGAAATACGCTAGAGTTTTTTGTAATACCTCCATACAGGAACTCAATGTTTTGTTTGGATTCTCTACGTGGCATTTGTCTGCCAGGTTAGAATTTTCAGAAATACTAAGTCCGGTTCTTTCGCTCAGAGGAACTTAAGGAGGGATTTGATATAAAGAATTCAGATTGTTTATCAAATTATTAGAAGTTGCTATTGAACATAGATTATTATTAACTATTGCATCTAAAATATCGAACAGTCAATATAAGTTGCACGTGGATGGCTCAAAGGTTCGAAGATGATACTGAATTCTCCGTGTGCATTTTAAAAAACGGGGTAAATCAAAAAATATTTAAATTTAATCTAGGTATAGATAATACCATTTCGAAGGCTCAGCTGGCAGCGATTGATTTTGCGGTCTGCTAGGCTTTGATAGCGGGCCGAGATCAGTATCCACACTGACAGTCAATTTTCCATTGAGTCTCTGGAGACCGCCAAGGGGTCGGTATGGCTCACATGGGTGAAATCACATATCGGCGATTCTAGGAATGAGTTTGCCGACCACCAATACTACCATTGGCAACTGCTGATGTTAAAAAACTGAAAATATCAGGCTTATAACCTGTGTAAAGTTTACATTTGAAAAGAATATGATGAATGATTGTCAAGAGACATGGGACTCGGCATCAGGTAGGAGGACCAGGGATGTTTTGCTTAAGGTAAATAGGAAATTCTTAGTTATTAGTAAACACCTGATTTTCTTCTTTTCTTTTAAACGGACGATTTCTCTATTGTGTAAACAGATTTTAAATACTAAATTCACCCTTATTTATACCCCTTGGTTCCATTGGAGATGTTGACCACTATGCCTTTAGAAGCCAATGCACTAAAGATTTGCATCTGGAAGAACCAATATTGGCCCATGGTAAGTCGTGGTTCAAACCTTTTCAAGTTAGAAAGGGAGCAACTAAGAAAGTTAAGAAATTTTTTTAAAATTAGCTGAAATTTGTGGGACCACCTGACCCGGGACTGAGCAATGGGCTTTTATTTTCATGCCTTGGTCAAGATTTTTAATCATTTTATATTTTTCTTTCTGACAGGTTGCTTTTCATTTGCTAGACGAGCTGCCGATTCTATTTTAATTTTATGCAATTTCATTGTTTAACATTTGTAACGGTAAAAACTTTTTCTCTGGATATTTTAATAGAATAGTTTAGCTGAAAAAATTAAGACTATATTTTTACTTGAGATTTTGCATAGAGAGATGCTTAATAAAAAGTGGAGCTGAGTCCAAACTGGTTCCCTCTGCCGGAGAAACACAATGGAAATGAACGCAAAATTGAACTTGTGCATCTTTTCTACCATACGCCCCGGGTTCTTATTCCTAAATAATTGTTTTAGTGTCTTCCCCGGGGTGATTGTGGATGTTTTACACACGTGGGTTTAAATTTTTTTTAAGTGAATGCTGATTCCGTGAATAAAATAAATAATTTTGACATCATTAATTGCATAATGTCTAATATTATCATTTTACTATTACGAGACACATGTCAATTGTGTCGCGCCAATGAAATTTTGAAATTCATTGTGTTTCTTAAATATACTGTTACCAGCATTACATCACAGTACGACGTAGATATCTACACGCAACATTCCTCGGTTTTGGATTGGTCGTGTTGAACAATTCGCAATGCCAACACGGTAATGAGATTCCCCCTACACACTTTTTCTTACGGGTTTTTTGAAAAGGGCTTGTCTGCAAAACACCTGTTACGTCGCAGGAATTGTTCAAGTAGCAAAGAGTTTTCGAAATAATCATGTTATGTATGAGAAGACGCGGCATTCCAAGCACCGTCGATGTGAGGCGTTTATCAGTGCGTCTGGCAAAAACGATGAGCATCAACTGTAGTAGAATTGTTCCTAACCCTGTTCATAGTTCGAGTAAATTGAAAATAAAGGAATTCTTTCCTCTTCTTTCCAAGGATAGAATGTAAAACAACTTTTTCTGGGGATAGGAAAATTATTAAACACCAATAAAGGACGCTCCGCGTGAAATTGCAGAGTTGTACCACCTTGATTTTCTAACCTAATATTACATTCAATGTACTTAACCCCGTTAAGCCACTTCATATCTGAGTTATTGTAGCACTTACATGACGATTATTTATTTTGCTGCAATTTATTTTTATATCAAGTGTGTATTTACATCTTTAAACTTTTCCTTTAAACTCCTGGTGAGTTTTTAGAGGATTCGGTGCTTGCGTGTTTTGACTTTTTAACCCTTGCCTTTTGGAAACGGTCTTTCACTTTAAAAAAAATATGACTTTTAGAATCATAGTGTGTTTTAAAGTTTTTCTGATTATGTGTTTTTGTTTCTAATTATATATTCGTTTGCAAATTTTTTATAATTTTGTGTATTCTCTGGGTTCAACTTTTAATTTTCGAGCTCATTTTTTTTGTTTACTCGCTGTGGCTTTTGCTCTTTGTGTGTTTGTTGTTTATAGCACTCTGTGAATGGAATTTTCGCTGTAGTGTGCTTTTCTTTAAATAAATAAGAAAATTTTCTACACAATGTGTAATAACGTGAAGTATCTTACTTTAATTGAAACAAGTGCTGTATAATTATCGAATTTCCTAGTTTGCTTTACTTTTCTATGGTGCATTATTTGCAGACTGTCAAAAATACTTCTTATACGAAACATACCTTATTGATAAGAATGCAAATATTGCACTCACTTTCAAACACATTTGCGAGGAATATACAACAGAAATAATGCAGTATACAGTTTATATATAATTGTTTAAAAGTTTGAAAAATTTTTACTTTTGACCAATCTATTTAATTACCACTTTTTCGATGAAGCATTTAGGAGCAGAAAACATTCATTTATCGCGTTTTGTGAATTTCATTGAACATTTAATTCATATTCATACGGGGCTGAATTTCTGGCTAAATGAATGAAATAAAAGGTATTCCGTTTGCAACTCGTTAAAGATTTCGGATTTCCAAGTCCAATGTTAGGTGCAGCTAAGGTCCAACATGTCCTCTCAAAAATTATTTATGTTTTCATTGATTAAAGAAACATTTCAACGTGTGTATCAGGTATGGAATTTAAAGGGGCATAGATGAAATAAGAAAAAAATATAACGAATACAGAAAGCCTGAAAAATTCATCATCTTCAGCAGTTTCAGTAGAAACAAATAATTCGAGATGACCTCGTTCAGAGTTCAGATATTTGACTACAAACAAATAATTCGAGATGACCTCGTGATATGTTCAGATATTTGAGTGCAAACAAATAATTCGAGATGACATCCAGCAAAGTTCAGAGATTTGAG